>JAHBCN010004970.1:0-59177 GCA_019359885.1 Listronotus oregonensis | reverse complement strand
ATAAAAAACACCAAAACTAATTAAAAGCCCACATTAATATCTCGGTATGACCACCCCATTGAACGGCCATAAAAATGCTCGTAGTCCACATTAAAATACCGTGGCCAACTGGATGTATTACCATAAAAATGTGCTTATTAAATTTTAAAGTCGATTTTTGAATAAGAAACCATAAAAATATTTATGGTTTTGGTGGTATTTATCATTAGGAATGGGCACAAATAAATAAATTATTACAGGTACCTTTATTTTATTTACTTTTGGTTCGTATGACTGGGTAATGTCTACCCTTTTGTTGGATCGTCTGTCTGTCACAGGTTTTTTATTTTGTTTATAATTATTTTGATACTCAGGTTGTTAAGTTAGAAATTTTATTAACAGCCCAGTAATTGAAGACCTGAAAGTACCCAAAGCTGTAAATAAATCTGTACAGTTTTCATTTGTGGCGCAATTCTTAGGTCTTCGCGGATGCTTTCGAGCGAGAAAAAGTTTATCACGATTCCGATGTGGGAACCCGCTGAAAAAGGACCCCCAAAGTCCCAAAAATTAGTTTCCCGCGAATATCTGCCAAAATATGCAATTAAGAGAATTTTTGTTTGGACAAAAAATGAAGATCACCTCGAAATCTTCAAAAATGGTCCTTACCATTTTTTTCGCAACACCAATATTTTTCGCAAAAACGGCCGTCAAAAAATCTATAACATTCTAACAGGATACATGTGGTAGTAGTAGATCCTTACTAAAAAATGCAGATGGGCAAAACAATTTTGTATCAAAAGGCAAAAAAGATGGTGAAAGGAAATTTTCTGAGATCATTTAACACTTGCTAACGTCTCATTATAAAAATGAAATGTTAATAACAAACCATTTTTAAAAAAAATATCAATAAATTAATGAAATACTCTCAAAATATTGTGAAAAAAAACTTTGACTGCTTTTTTTAATATTCTAGAAAAATCAGAATGGACCCAAACTCATATGCAATAATATGTACGGGTTTTCCCATTCTGATGAACTTTGAATGATGTATAGTCTGTCTCAAAGTATGCCGTGTTAGCTCTTGCCGTCATTTATGGATTATACCTGCCGACAGCAATAAAACTGCGGATTGGTAGGTATTAAAGAACAGAACTTTAGGGACGGACTTAATAATAAAAAGATTTATAATTTATTGTTTATTTAGATAAGAATAATCTTAAAATTACATTAAGAAATTAAATAAATGCCAAATTTTAATAAATTTATAACTGCATTATCTATACATAATTACATTTTTAATCTAAATATCTAAATCTAATTCTGTTTCACTATCAGAGTCATCATTGAGATTAATTACAATATGATTTATGTTGTTTTGTATAGAAATGTAAGAGTCCTTAATTTTTTTAATGTGCTGTGATAATTTTTCCAGCTCTCAACGGGTATGTTATTAATTACATTTTTATCAAATTTATAACACTGGGACTTAAAGTGGGTGTAACATTTTCTGCTCTAATCTTTGATTTTACTTGATTCCACAAATACTCTATGGGGTTAAACATACAGTGATACGGAGGAAGCCGTAAGACAGTATATGCCCAGCCTGTTCAGCGAAATTATAACATACATATTGTTTTTTAATTGCATACGAATTTAGGACTTCCCAAAAGATGCGTTTTTTGTAACTGAATTCAAAATAAATATCATTATATAACAAATAATCCTGGATTTCAGTTTATGAACTTGATCAAGCTGGTGCTTTTGTGTAGCAGACAGCTGTGGCAGCTTTACACGTTATCCATGACAATAACACTGTTGTTTGGAATATTTTAAAGATAATTTTTAGTAGTTTTCAAGGTTCTGCACTGTATCCTCATGATAATTCAAGCTAGAAGATCATGTATTCTTTGCAGACAACAGCGACAGTTCTTCTGAACCAGCGTGTATTTCGGTAATACGTTTTCCTTTATTTGAAGGTGCTTTCGTCTGACAGTTTTGACTGCGGAATCAACCCATCGTTGGATACTGTGTCATTAATGTATCGAACCATGTTTCATTAAGGTAAATTATGGATCCGTTTTCTAACCTATATATTATAATTTCTTGAAGGTAATTAAATCTCCAAGTGCGTAATCTGTGCGATTCCATTACTACTTGTCTTTTGTCTATTTTGCTGTTCGTTAAGGCGTCCTGGTAAAAAAATGGTCAATTAAATGGTCAGATACGATACTGATCCAAACGTTCAGTGAAAATTGTTCCTGAAAATGTGTCTCGGTAATCGCATGAGGGTTTTCCTGGGCCCAGTAATGATTGTTATGGAAATTGGTTATTGCATTTCTTGAAAAATTTGCTTCGTCCGTAAACAATATTTGGCATCAAAATGAGGATTTTCTGTTACTTTTTGGAGATACCATCTACAAGGTACGTACGTGGTTCATAATCTCACAGGAAGCAATGCCTGAACCACGTATGTGAAAAGGATATAACAAAAGATCTTAAAATCTCCCATACCGTCTTGTAGCAGATGTTTAATGCCATACCTATTTTTCGCGTACTTGTGGTTGGATCATCTTCGACTGCACGCAGGACAGCCTCCTCCACTGCCGGTGTTCTAACTGTACGGGGCCTTCCCTCGGGGGAAATATTAGCTTTAAAACAGCCAGATTCAGTCAGACGACGATGAATGTTTATAAATGTTCGTCTATCTGGGAGAGCGCGATTAGGATACCTTCTTGATAGAAACGCCGCGCCTCCACAGCATTACCCTTAGCTAGACCATAAAGGAAATGCATTTGTGTCATTTCTAAATTAGAATAATTTACCATTTTTTTAACTAGCAAAATGCACGTTTTAAGATCGAAGGAGAATAAATACAAACTGTCAAGAATGATAATTAACGTCAGTGTGATGATAATGTTTACAACAACAAAACAACAATCGCTGGCAACGAGCAAAGCTAACTTGATTTATTTCAATAATAATTTTTCAAAGTGCAATTTGGGTACATAAGACATTTTTTAATTAACGATTTCTCCCAAACGGTAAGTTTACAGCAAAAATGAAAGAGGGATTTTTGTTTATAATTGATTGATAATTATTATAAAACCATAATTTTTCCCAAGTCAATGGCGTAGTATTTTTTTTGTAAAATTGTTTTGAAAATTCGTCATGGCTACGCCACTGGTTGCAAAAAAATTAAATGAACATCTGAAAAGTGTGTTTTTATGCATAATATCCTGTGCCAAATTCAGTTCAATATCTCAAACCGTCTTTGAAAAATGTATTAAAAAGTGAAAATAAAATAAAACTTTAACACCTGTATCTTAATAACTTCAAGCATTTTAGGGCCCACGTTTATATGAACTTTTCGACTTAAAATCGATCCAGGAATGCCTCCTTCAAATTATGACATATACCATTAAGTAACACCCTGTATATATATATATATATATATATATATATATATATATATATATATATATATATATATATATATATATATATATATATATATATATATATATATATTCTAACTATAGCCCTATATATATATATATATATATATAAATATATATAAAATATATAAATATAAATATATATATATATATATATATATATATATATATATATATATATATATATATATATATATATTATATATATATATATATATATATATATATATATATTTTGATATTTCAGAATTTATATATTTTTTATTATAAATGCGACGTAAAAAAAAACAAAATGACGGTTTTATTTATTTCATAATTATTAGTTTTTTAATTTCGAAATTTGGACATACGGTATCGATTCGAAAGTTCTGAAATCATTTATTTAAGTTAACATATAAAATATGGTTTAGTTTTAAATTAAATTTTGTTATTTAAGATCTCGCAAACGACACGAAAGAAAAATTTAAAATTGGACGGTTATGTATAAAGGATTATGCGCTTTAAAAAAATCATTGATAGCGTTATACTTTAAATTTTTGATACACTGTGTAAATATTGCTTTTATAAAAAGAGCGCCACTAAAAATACTAATTAACGAGTCCAAATATTTTTGCACTGTATAAAAATAATAAATTAACGACACCACTTTTACAAGAAAGCTTCTTCACCTTGCCCACCGATGATAAGTGGGAATATGATCCTCTTTTATGGATATTTAAATACTTTAACTTAGAAGAATTAGCCAATATAAACTAATATTTATACTGATTCTCATAGACACAACAATTCATTAAATAACTTTATGCAAAGGTATAATTGGTAGATATCCATCTTGTATTCTGAAAATTCCTTAGTTTAGTCATCTCACAATCCTGACCTACACCCACGTGATTTTTACCAGGATATTAAGCTGTTTTTCGAGGAATTTTTTATTTAAATAATAAATTATTTTAAAACACATTGAGGATTGGGGTAACACAATTAGATATAGGCTGAAAGGAATTTACAGAGTGGATTATCGACAAAATTTAGCTAATAATAAAATTATTTCGTCTCAGGTTGGGACCATTTTTAAATTGATTTAGGTGAAAAGAATTTTTTAAAGATGGGCAAAAAAAATAGTGATGAGCGAGACCGGTTTTGGGTCTTGCGGTCTTGGTCTTGCAGCAAGACCAAGACCGAGACCAAGATCAAGCCCGCCTTCCCCGCTTGCAAGACCAAGACCAAGACCGGGTATGCAGACCAAGCCCAAAGACCAAGACCGAGGGGTGCAAGACTACGCAAGACCAAGACCGACCTGCAGACTTTTTTTATTTGTCACTTTTTTTTAAATTATAATATTCAATTTTTATATTTAATATACAGAGGTATTTCATACAGACATGACAAAAATTTTGTGAGAACTGCCCCAAAAAGGCATTATTTTATGAATAACAGGTTTTTAATAAAATAATGATTAAATCGATCACTCGTTTTTAATAAAATTATCTAAAAACGATAACTAGTAGATTCAGTAACATGTTTCAAAAATAAAAAATTGTGACTCAATGGTCCGACGTCCTAATGTTTTTTTTTAATTAGGTATCTAGTGATGCCACTTACTGGATCAATTTCTAAAATCCAGGGGAAAAAATTATTTTGCCACACTGTAAGAAGTGGCATCATTAGATGCTCCTTTAAACTAAGATATAAAAAAGTAAAGTGATGGTTTAATAAAAAATATATTTGTCATTTTATATAGGAATACTTTTATATAAATAGATTTTTAAAATTTTACTTCTGGTTTTTGACAGAAAAGTCAAAACAATGCCAAAAAAAAATAACGATGACGTCATTTTGTTAAAACCGAAAATGATATATAAAAAAACCCTCTACGTCGACGTATGCCCCGTTCAGAATTTTCAGCATAATATACAGGGAAGCGATTTTTTTAAAAATTTTTTTTATAATTTTTCTATTTTAGACTAAAAGCTAAAAATAAGGAAGTTTTCTTAATGGGAAATGGATTTTTGAAAAATTTTGAAATAAAAATAATTTTACATTTAGCCCTTTTTTTTATAATTTTTGTATATTCAGTTTTTACCATTATGAACGGTTTCGGATATATCGATCTTTGTCGCACTATCGAGCCACCTTGTATATGCAGAATGTTTTTAAAAATTTGACAAACTTTGTACGGCAAATGTTTGACTAATTTGAAATAGAAGTTTATTTGAACTGAAATCTTTTCCAAAAACCTTTTTTTTTAATTAGAAACCAATGTTTACATGTCAGAATCATTTTATGAAAATTTCACATCTGGTTAAAATTAAAAGTTTTTTTTTTTTTGCCCTCAGAGTACTCAGTATTGTAATTTTTTTATGTTTTATCAAAGAAAATTTAATATTTTCTATCAGTAAAATGAGGCGCTATAAATAAATAAACCCCTAAATTTAAAAAATATCCTTTTAAATCAAATAATTTAAATGTACATGTAAGGTTAAAAATGGTATATTTTAAAATTTTAAAGCAAAAAATATAGTCTCCATCTTTATTTATTTGAGTATTAAAAAAATATATATATTTTATTTAAGATTGCTTAGTTTAAATTATTACTACCCAAAAAAGCAAGACCAGCATGACTCTTGCAGCAAGACCAAGACAAGACCAAGACCGGGTGGTGCAAGACCAAGACCAAGACCAAGACCTTCTTTGGGCTTGCAAGACCAAGACAAGACCGGACTTGCAAGACCAAGACCAAGACCAAGGCAGCCCGGTCTTGGTCTTGGTCTTGCTGCTCATCACAACAAAGAAAACGAGATCATTGTTTAAATATTGGAAAAAAGTTATTTGTGAACTAGTGAAAATTGTTTTTTTTTTAATAAAATTCGAAAACGACTGATTTTAGGAAAAAAAGGTATGTTTTTATAATTAGTGACCTAAAAAAACTACGTAATTTTTGTTAAATAATTTTTTTGTATAGTTTGTCTCAAAGTATACCGTGTTAGCTTTTGCCTTCATTTATGGATTATACCTGCCGACAACAATAAAAGTTCGGATCAGTAGACGGACTCTTATAATATAAAGATTTATAATTGATTGTTTTTTGTAGGTAGGTATAATCTTAAAATAACATTAAGAAATTAAATGTGGCCTGGGTACATTAAATTTATAACTGCAGTATCTATACATAATTACATTTTTAATCTAAATATCTAAATCTAATTCTGTTTCACTATCAGAGTCATCACTGAGATTAATTACAATGGGATTTACGTTGTTTGTATAGGAAATGATAAAGTCCTCAATTTTTATAATGTGCTGTACTGAATTTTTCCAGCTCTCAACTGGTGTGTTACTAATTACCTTTTTTATCAAATTTATAACTCTGGAACTTAAAGTAGGTCTAACATTTTTTGCTCTTATTTTTGATTTTACTTCGTTCCACTAATGCTTTATGGAGTTAAGACGTAAGACAGTATGCCCAGCCTGTTCAGCCAAATTATCACATACATATTGTTTTCAAATTGCATATGAATTTAGGACTTTCAAAAGTTGCGCTTTTTTGAAACTGAATTCAAAATAAATATAATTTTCTAATAAATATTTCTGAATTTCAGTTTTTGAACTTGATGAAGCTGGTGCTTTGTGTAGCAGACGGTTGTGGTAGCTTGCGTTATCCATGAAAATATCACTGTTGTTGGGAATATTGTTTAAAAGATAATTTTAAAACCAGTTTTCAAAAAGTTCTGCACTTGTATCCTCATGATAATCCAAGATAGAATCCTTAATATTTTTTGCAGACAACAGCAAGCAGTTTGGGATAAATCCGTCTTCTAAACCAGCGTGTATTATGGAAATGCGTTTTCGTGTGCTTTCGTCTGACAGTTTTGACTGGAATCAACCCATCCTTTGGATACTGTGTCATGTGTATTGAACCATGTTTCATCAAGGTAAATTATGGATCTGTTTTCTAACCTATATCTTTTAATTTCTTGAAGGTAATTAAATCTCCAAGTGCGTAATCTGTGCGATTTCATTACTACATGTCTTTTGTCTATTTTGCGGTATTTAAATCCCATTTTACAAACAGCTCCATGGAGGGTGACACGGCTAATATTTTTTTGTGTAAACTAAATATAAAAAGGCATTATTTAAGACCATTAAAAGTATTTGCAAAAAATTATATGGTTGAGAAAAGTTAAAAGGAAGGAAAAAATTAATATTCTTAATGTCCGACTGGTATCTTATTTGACAAATAATAATATTATGTCAAAGTCAGTTAAATACGAAATATTACCTTCATAAAATATACCCAAGATGACTTAGAATGGACACTGCCGTACATTAGAATGGCATAAAGTTTTACGCCACCTAGCGACCGGAAGCATTACTAATATGTATAAAGGGCAGGAAAACCCGATATATTTAATATTTTTCGAAGTTTTTTTCAAATAAAAAAGAAGATTAACAATTTGTCCATTTTAAAACGTCAATAGTAAGAAGGCACAACATGAATTTTTATGTATTGAAATTTTAACATGGACAAAGTTAATTTTCTTTTATTTGAAAATACTTTAACATTTAAAGGTTTAAGGTGAACAAAAGTAAATAAAACTACTGTTTCTTAGAGGGGTGATCGTATCAATATAAAGAAGAAAGTAACCTGGATTGATAGTGCTTATCAAAAAATTCTCTATACAAATTCCATCAGAGCAGAAACTCATTTTGTCTCACAGAAAAATATAAATTTTAGTTCAATCAGCAGGGAAGTATCAAAATGCAAAAAGCAGCAGAGCTACAAATAATAATTACATATTCTAATATGGCTAATATTTAATATACAGTCCCAATTATTGCGAATGGTATTTATCCATTGGTGTTTCATTTACTTTTAATCACCAAATGTAGCCTAAATATCATTCCAGTGAGTTTAGGTTAAAAAGTCAATTCCTAAAGTCTACAAAGAATATTAGGATTTTTACAATCAGAAAACACAGTATATCTTCCACTTGGCCAATTATTATATATACTCTCTTATAAATAAAACTTGTTAAAAATCTGGACAAATCTTATTTTGGTTATAATTTACAAAAATTCCAGTTCTTTCAAAGCATCCATACAGATTATTTAAAGCCTGCACACCTATGACATTCAAAATCACCCCCAATGTATTTTGAAAAGTAACAGATGAAGTAACTGTAAAGACATCTAAATTTGATGTATAAGTTTTAATAATTTAAAAAAATATGCCTAATGTCTATAGAAAAAAAGTATTTTCTTTTCTTTTGAGGACAAGATTGTTATTTTTAAGAAATATTTTTCTTTCAATTTTAAATGTAAGTATAATTAAATGCCATAAATTTTGCTTTTTAAACTCTATTGTAGATCTTAATAAACCATACTAATTGAAATATATTTTTTTGTTTTGGATTTATAAGTCTCTATGTCTATAAAGTGATTTGTTATTAAAAGCTTATTTAATTTTATTTAATACCTACAGACACCTTTTGCCTGGACTCATCTACTTTTTAATCGATTGTTCAGCTTTTGAAGTACTAGCTTAAATTAACTGGGAATCAATTTCGCAAAGGGGGATCACTGAATAATCTACAAATAAATATAAATGTATCAAAATTATCTCATATCAAATAAAACAAAAATGCCTAATGTCTATAGGAAATATACAAAGTATTTTCTTTTCTTTTTGAGCACAAGATTGTTATTTTTTTAAAAATATTTTCTTCCAATTTTTGAATTAAGTATAATTAACTATAAATTTTAATTTTTAAATTCTATTGTAGATCTTAATAAACCATATAATTGAAATATATTTTTGTTTTGGTTTATAAGTCTCTATGTCTAGTAAAGGGATTTGTTATTAAGAAAAAAACTTATTTAATTTTATTTAATACCTACCAGACACCTTTGCCTGGACCCATCTACTTTTTAATAGATTCTTTAGCCTTTGAAGTGCTGGCCCCAAAATTAACTGGAAATCCAATTTCGGAAAAGAGGGGTCACAGTCACAGAGTAATCTACAAATAAATAAGTACATAATATGTATTAAAGATTTATCTCATATCATACCTAATTAAAACAAAAACCTTTATGTCCATAAGAAATATACAAAGTATTTTCTTTTCTTTATGAGCAAAGGATTATTTACCTTTAAATAATTTTGCTTGTAAACATAAATTTGTGATAGATAGAGGTGGCAAACTGCAACCGGTATAAAATTTTGATTTCAATCCATTTCTTAGTTGACATATTTTGCCAATTTTTTCTACAAAATTTTAAAGTGCCTTTGAAGTACCTACCTTTAAAAAAAAATGGATATGAAAAAGCTTTTTAATTTTAGGTAAAAATTGCCTGTATCATTCAAACAGGATAGTCTATATATAAAAAAATAAATTGAGTAAAAATAACCAATTCTTCACTATTTCTTACCAAGAATTGATTATTTCTGCAAACTTAATATACTATCTAGACTATCTTTGTTTAATCATGTAATCTTTGGAAACCAATAATTTTATTCCTCTTTGGAACAGTACAAGCCTTTTTGCTTTATAATCGAACAGAAAAAACCTATTCTTTGTAGCTTTTTTTCAATGTGCCATAAAAAGGTATAAGAATTTGATGGAAAAAGGGTCAAACATGTTAACTAAAAAATAGATTAAACTTTTTAAATACACTTATATTTCTTTGAGAATTGATGCAAAATCAAATTTCCTTAAAATTTTATGACATTTCTAATTAATTGGCCATCTATGTATGATATCAATACAAAAACAATTTCAGTGCAATATTGCAGTAAAAACACTTTTGTTATAAGAATTAATAAATATACTACATAAAACTAATAATTTTAAGCTAATCGGTAGAATTACAACTGGGAATTCTTTACTCACGGTACCTGCAGAATGGTATCAGGAATTTTTTAATACATATATAACTGGCAAACTCTACCTGATGTACTGCCGATTTCAAGATTAATTGGAGAAGTAATGTTCGTTTGTATCTTGGAGCCTTTTGATTTCTGGTAGTAAATCAAAATTAATCTCCATATTCCTATTGGTCAAAAAATGTTCATTTTTTCAATCGAGCCTAGTAAAGAAAATAGAGATAACATTCTAAATTTTATTTTTTATAGACATTTATAAAGTAGAATTTAGTAAACCTGCCATATACAGGATGATGAGAAATCTTAAAATCTAAATACAATTTAACTTCAAAATATCAGAAAGGCCCACTAGAGCTGTCCCGTCCGTGTATGGTTTTTTTGAGCTACGGCTACGCAGGAGTGCTATCAAAGTTACGTTTTAATATAAAGATTATGATTATCATTAAATTTAATTAAATGTTTGTCATCTTGAGGCCTCTACGGTCCTTGAAGTTTCTAAAATTGGCCATTTTTAGGGGTTTCAGTAACAGTAACTCTAAATAAATCATTTATTTCAATTTACATGTACTCTACAAAAATTAATATTTCCAAATGGTACAACAAAACTTACGAACTACAAAATATTATATGTCAGTTAATAAAGAAATCATACACAATTTTTGAGCTATGGCTACGCAAAGGTATCAAAGTGGCGTTTTTTGATACAGATATTATCATTAAATTTAATTCAATATTTGTCAATCTTACGGCCTCTACTGGTCCTTAAAAATGGAATTTAAGTGACTTTTAGAAAAATGAGAAGGCAGAGGTAGAGCCCTCCAAAATATTTTTTTATCTTTTTATTATCTTTATGGTAACTTACAACTTATAACGCAACTTTTGAGGGGCCTTGTGTAGCGAAATTTGAAAATAAAATATTACAGGACACCCTAAGCTTATGTAAGTAGCAGTGAAAAACATTTGATTATGTTATTTTAATCTTTAAAAAATTTGCGTATACATATTGTTATCTTGTAAACGTTGCAAAACAATTTTTACAGATCCCACTTGCATTTATTGCTGTTTTTTTAGTAATACCATATAAATAAAACAAAACTAAATAAAATATAAAATATTTTACTTACCAGGCAAGTACAAAAGGGGACGGCATCGTAAGTGATTCCACGTTTGGTTCCTTCCGTTAAATGTTCCTTTAAAAGTGTCTTGCACAAACACGGTATTTATAATGGACATCTTTTTGGGTGGAATATTTTTAATAACGGATTGTTAATTTTTGCCATCCATTTAGAAAATAGTTCCAATCCCCGCCAACGGCGTTAGATGAAGGATTAGGGAATCGGAATCGGCTACTAAGCCTATCATCACAATTTGGGACACAGCACTTAACTTTCGACGAGTTTTTTTCACCAAATACCACAGACATATTGTTCTAATTCACCAAGAAACAAGTTCAGATACGAAAAAAAGCACAAATTTAAAGTAGAAACGCAAAATGTCGCAAAAATAACTTGTAAGGCGTTCGTGTGTTAACCACGGCATAACAGCGCTTAACACTGCCACCTTGAGCATAAATCTCAAACCAAACCAAGTCGACTTGCACTGTTTGCAGGAAATGTTTTGGATACCGACTGGCGCCCTCTCGCAGCCGGAAGGCTTACTTATAAGTTTATCCCGGATGTCTCCATAAGGGTGTCTTTTCTAAGTCATTTGGGATATTTTACTTATGATTACCTTGGGGCTTTATTAAAAAAAAATAACGCCTAGGGCCTACAAATTGCCAATAAATAAACAATAAATTATCTTCATTTAAGCATTTATTACAAGAAAATACAAACATACTTACAATATACTTATCATAAAAAAAATTATTTTTAAAGTAAAACGTACAATTTTCAAACTGCCCGGGAAAAATTCCACTTTTTCCATCCCCCACCGCAGTTGCTGTGTTACTTAAAAGTAATAATTTTCCAATTTTGGGAAGCATTACCCAAATTTGGACCCACTATCACCCCGTACCCTCGTGCTACCAAGAACTCTTCACCTCTTTAAAACTCTCAAACTACCTCCCGGATCGAATAAATTGTTGCCGCTGTACGTTTTAAACAATGACCTGTTGCTTAGCATCAGGTAAACCCAAATATGTGAATTTTAAAAGTATATTTCCAAATATATTTTCCCCTAAAGGCTCACAGTACATCGTTCATCACATAGCACAAAAAATACCAAAATTGTCCTTTTGGGTTTTGAAAGACACATAGTCCCGAATTGACTTTGTTGCGCACTTTTTCACTGTCTAAATAACCCAAAAAGCTCCTTGCTCCCCCTTTTATTTTGTGGAATGTAATAAATATATCTAATATCCCATCGGAAACTTCTTTTTCCCAAAGCTCGTCTCTTTCTACAAGCTCGAATACACCTATCATAATGCAACTTTATCTGCCAAATATTTTTCAGTCGGCGCTTCTTTCAACAAAGTTATAACTTTTTCCCGGAGTCAGAACCTTCGATTTTTTAGGCTGAAAATTTCTCCCAAGTTGCTTTAGGAACTTTGAAAGAAAAATCAACTTTTCATTACTTCTTATCTTCTTATGAACTATTAATTCTTTACGTAACATTGAAAACTTGTCAAAGGAATTTGGAAATGACTCTGATAAATCTTGAAAATAAGCCATCAAAACGGTTTCGTCCACACGGTCCACGCGGTTTTCCCGTCAGCCAGGCTCAAAATGGAAATATTCTTTCTCGTAAATCCGCCTAGTTTTCTGTCACAAGCGCATGCTCAGTTTAGCAGCTCACTAAAATATCTTGGAGATGGTATTTTCCACTAATTCGGACATTTTATCCCTTCAATAAATATTATTTTTATGTGCTGTCTTTTTGACAAATAACTTACAACCATGGTTACCACAATTACGTTTCGACAATTTTTTTCAGGTAAATGCTAGTACTTGATTTGGTTTGAACTAATACATTCAAAATTCATTCAAATTTTTCTCATATAAAGAATATTTAATCGGACATTAAACGTTGAAGGCACCACGGGTATTATAAGGATAATAACGCTTTCGGTCAACGTATATCCCTCGGGCCAAAGCCCCTCGGGAAACACACCATCGACCACAAGCGTTATTATCCTTATAATACCCTTGATACCTTAATAACTATTACGAATTCAGTTCATAAACCGGCAAAAAAATCGATTTACATAAATATCACATCTTACGTAGTTATATAAAAAAATGCAGCATTTTTTTAAAAGCATTTCGCAAATCATAAGCACTTCCTGTTAATAAATTATTAATACGCACAATAAAAAACGAATTAATATAAAAACCAAACATTAATAAACTATTACGAGCAATGTAAACACCTGTGCCTGGGTTCTTATTATACGAGATTATGGGCTACTTAAGCCATTTAACATACTTAAGCCGTTTTAAGACCTCGCTGCGAAATTATAGCAATAAATAACAATAAAAAACTGTCTATAAAATATTTATACAGATAATCCAAACCTAATTAGCGCAAAATATTGCAAATAATTTGTTTAAATAACCTGGGAGAAGCGTACCATGTATGGAGATTGCCTTTCCTATAATTATTAATTGGCAAACAATGTATTGGGTTTCTATGTAAATTTATTTAAATAATTGACGTACAATATTTTTATTTTATACTGTACTGTAAAAGCACTTTTAGATACTTGGTTTTAGTCCGAAAAATAAACTTTTACAGGATTGGACTCCGTAAAAAATACCGGACTAGTTCAATAAAACTTTTTTTGGGATTTGTTGATATAAAATCCCTTTACGAAATCTACTTTTTTTTCACATTTTCAATAAGGAAAGGACAAAATAGTTTTTTGTGCAACCAATTGGAAAAAGAACTATTTTTCGTAACGAGCAGATTTCCGCGGAACGAGCAAGTTCAACAAAAGAATGTGAGTTATGAAAAATAGTGTTTCCAACGCGTTTTACACAATATTTTTTTAAAATTTTTAATATGATATGATTCTTAATTTTTTTTTCCAATTTTGACATTTAAAGTGACACTTTTTAAAACTCATTGACGTTGTCGAATATCTTTTTTTAACACCAGTTGCGAAAAATTTTACTTTTCATAACTAGTTATGAAAATTAAGATATTTGACAACGTCAAAATTAGAAAAATTTTTTTTATACTTTTCCTGCCGTTTTTTTTACATAGCACCCAGCCTCATTATTTTTTTTAAAAAATTTCCCCCCGGGGAACCCAAATTTCCAGCATCTTTCTTTTTTTAAATTTTTTCCAAAAAATTTGTAAATAACACATTTTTTTTAACAAACTTTTTTTTTTTTCCTTGACATAAAAAAAAAAGGGGCAGTTACCTTTCCTGGATATATCAACGTAATCTTTTCGTCAAAAAAATTTTTTGGAAAAAATTTTTTTCCTTTTGGGCCAAAAAAAATTTTTTTGTAAATCGGGGGGTTTTTTTTTTTTTTACCTTTTTTTTTTAAAAATTTTTTTTAAAATTTTTTTTTTTAAATTTTTTTTTTTTAAAAAAAAAAAAAAAAAAAATGTTTTTTTTTAAAAAAAATAACAAATTAATAAATTAATTAACAGTTTATTAATTAAACAAAAATTTAATATTTTAGGGCCCTTTTTTTTTTTCCCCAAGACAGAGTTTGCTTTCCAATAAAATGGCCAAAGGCCGGGGGTGTCCTTTTTTCCCCCCTAACTCTTTCCCTGCCTCTAAAATTTTACCCCTTAAGTTCATTTAAAGGGCCCCAAACTATTTTCCTTTTTTTTTTTTAATAATAACCCCCCAAAATTTTCCATAAAATTAAACCCAGACTGCTGGGCCACAAAAAAACCCCCTGATACGCTCTCTTATGTTGCTAAAAAATAAAATTTTTGTCAAAAATAAAACCCCGTACAGAAGAAAGCATGATATTCTGTAGTAGATCTATAGTTTCCCCAAAAAAACCTTTCCCTTTTTTATAAAATAACATAACCAATTTTTTGTCACTAAGCCACCCCCAAATATTTACAAAATCACCCCACTACTTCTGCCTTTTTGGGGGATATTTTTCATCAAATCGTGTTCCTTGGGGCCCCGTATACCTTAAGTATCCCATTTTAGCAGGACAAAAAACCCTTTTTTTACGCTGAATATTATATTTTCAAAAATAGAGGTTCCAAAAACTTGTGACAAATCCAATGTTTTTTTAAATTTGCATTTGCTAAAAATGGTTTTAAAGCAGCGCAATTCGGATTTTTGCCTTATTCTTCACCGTGCTTTTTCTAACCGATGCGGGAAAATTGGCCCGTTTTTGCTGTAGCTCAGATTTAAATGGTTGGTTTCCCAAAACCTTTTAACTAAATTATTGTCTTGTTCTTGATTCGATAGTTTGGGGGGACCATTTTTTGGTCTTCTCTTAAAGGATGTTTCCTACCTTTTTTTTCCCAAAATGAATGGGGCTTTTTGGGATGTTAAAACCCTTTCCCCCCTTTTTTCGGCCCAAATTCTGCTTAATATAATTAATAATTAATACTTTTTGATTCAAAGTTAAGTTTGGTTTAAGTAAGGTTTAGGTTTTTAACAGGTATTAATATTCAGTAAGGTTTTGGGGGAAAATTTTTTTCGAAAAGGGAAAATGATTTTTCCCCCAAAAAATTTTAATGGCCGTTACTGTACATATCTATTACCCCGGGTTTTCCCTTTGATCAGAAAATTTTTACCCTTTTTTGGGGGATAACAGGGGGGAATGTCATATTCTGTCTATTATGAAAACTGGTTTTCTTCCCCAAAAAAACTATTTTTAAAAAAAGAATAATGCGTACAAGGCTTTAAATTGGTAATAAATAAAAAATGTTTAATAAAAATGCATGGCTTATTTGGTGATTCAAACCCAACAGGATGACATCTGGTTTAATATTGCTCAGTTTCAAAAATGAGACTTTAAAAATCAAATCATGATGTAACCAAAACTAACCAAAACTTGCTTTCTTTTATTATAACTAATCCTTTTTAATTTAAAATCTTAACATTTAAATAAGTATTTAATACCCATTTTTTTTTTAAAATTTTTATTTTAAAAATTTTAAAAAAAAAAAATTATGTAGTAAACTTGCATCTAATTGAGGTGAAGTCAAAATATGACACTTGAACATTTAATTTGTTTAACGTATACTAGAGGTGCTTTTAAACGCTTTTTAAAAATTATACCAATTGGACGCTCAGTCTTCATACCAAAAAAAACATCAACCTTTCAAATTACTAACCGTGGTTTTCAAAATCCTGTGACAAAGACTTTTAAAAAAAATTTAAGCTCAAAAAAGTTTCTTTAAAACCCTATTTCCAAAAACCAACAGATTAGCACCCATGCAAGAAAGCGGTATAATCGAACTATCTTATAAACTAAAAAGCATTTTAACAATCGGAGAAAAAATAAAGTGCTCTTTTTCTCGAATGGCAGTAAATCCTTCTGGCCCTTTGCCAAAAACATTAGTCAAAACTTTAGCACAAATTCTTATTCAACACTAATCTTTAAAGATGGAATTGTCTCTACCTCCAAAGGAAAAGCCGAACTATTTGTCAAACAATTTGCTGCCAATTCTACCCTTGATCCCCCCATTAATTTTGCTCTTTAAACAGTTGCCTCTATTCCTCATAAAATCTACGATACCATTTTTAAAGTCAAACAGATCAAGCATATCCTTTCTTCTTTTAATAGAAAAAATGGTCTGGGCTGGATTGCATACCAACACTCGTCTTAATTTTTTGTCTAGAGCTTGTACCTATGCTCCCGAGTTTGCGATCGTCCTAAATTGCCTCTTTCAAATCTCTTACAACACGGGCATTTTTTTGGAGAGCTGAAAAGCTGCACGGGTGCACCTATCCCCAAGAAAGAATACAAAAATCTCCCCTATAACTATAGACATATATCTCTTCTTTCAGTTTTTGTAATGTAATAAAAAAATAATTAATTTAAGTTAAACAATATTCTAGAATTGTGCCAAAAGGGGAAAAATTACAGATTTTTTTTGCCCTTTTTTTATTTACTGGACTAAGCGCCGTTAAAAAAAGCCCGCCCATTTTCATTAGATTTATTATTAAAATATGTGCTTTTATAACCCAACTTCTAGCATTCTCGATCCCATTTATAGAGCTATTCACCTCTTTTTTATTTCGCAGAAAAATAAATTCTCTATGACACCTCTCCGACAATTTTATATCTCTAATTAGCGCAATATGTGAGAAATATTTTACCGATTTATCAGAAATCGTAACACAATCCATGAAAAAATCCAAAGAATCAAGTAACATTAATACCATGTCACCGGGCAAAACGGAACTGGCTTCTTTTCAAAGGTACTGCGGAATTATTTTCCTGTATAATTATTATAGGCATACTTGCTCAGGAATTCTGCATAAATACCAATAAATATTGTGACAGGTTGGAAGAAATTCCTCTATGCAAATATTTCTCTAGTGTCTAATGAGAGACCAATTACGGTTAAATTTTATTATATCCGTTTTTCTTTTTTGATTATGTTATGAGTTGATCTTATATCTTAATAGAAAAACTAAGTATTAAGTACTTTAAATTATGCAAAGTATTTAAAAAAAACCTGTAGAGTTACATTTTATGATGGTATAGAAGGTATTTTACAGTTTATTTTTGTTTTATTTTATATACTAAAATATCACCGATTTTTATGTAGGTGATTATTAGTATAAGTATAGTCTGTCTCATAGTATACCGTGTTAGCTCTTGCCTTCATTTATGGATTATACCTGCCGACAGCAAAAAAACTGCGGATCGGTGGGTTTTTAAAAAGGGACAGAACTTTAGGGACGGACTTTAAAAATAAAAGATTTATTTTTTATTGTTTATTTGGGGTAAGTATAATTTTTAAATTTACATTAAAAAATTTTAAATATATGCAAAGTTTTAGAAAATTTATAACTGCTTTATCTATCCCTAATTACATTTTTAATCTAAATATCTAAATCTAATTCTGTTTCACTACCCAAAGTCATCATTGAGTTTAAATTACAATAGGATTTATGTTTTTTTGGGGTAGAAATGTAAGAGTCCTAAATTTTTTATAATGTGCTGTAGTAAATTTTTCCAGCTCTCAACGGGTATGTTATTTAATTCCCAATTTTTATCAAATTTATAAACTGGGATTTAAAAATAGGTGAACATTTTTGCTCTGATCTTTGATTTTATTTGGGGTTCCACAAATGCCCCATGGGGTTAAACATAAAGTGATACGGAGGAAGCCGTAAGACAGTATGCCCAGCCTGTTCAGCCAAATTTCACATACATATTTTTTTAGTTGCATATGAATTTAGGATTCCAAAAGAATGCTTTTTTAAAACTTTTTTTAAAAATAAATATCATTTTCTAACAAATATTCCTGGTTTTCAGTTTTTGAACTTGATGAAGTTGGTGCTTTGGAGAGACGGTTGGGTAGTTTGGGCGTTATCCATACAATAACACTGTTGTTTAAAAATTTTTTTAAAAATAATTATGAAACCATTTTTTAAAAAAGCTCTGCACTTGTACCCCCCTGATAACCAAGCTAGAATCCTTAATATTTTTTGGAGACAACAGCAAGCATTTTGGGGAACAAATCCGTCTTCTGAACCAGCGTGTATTAGGGTTTAATGCGTTTTCCTTTATTTGAAGGTGCTTTCTCTGACAGTTTTAATGGAAAAAACCCATTCCCTTTTGGGTACTGTTCGTGTGATCGAACCATGTATTTTCAAGGTAAATTATGGGTCTGTTTTTTAACCTATATCTTTTTAAATTTTTTAAAGGTATTAAAACTCCAAGTGCGTAATCTTGCGATTCCATTACAAATTGTCTTTTGTCTATTTTGGGTATTTAAACCCTTTTACAAACAACTCTTTAGGGATGGCACCTTTAAAATTTTATATTGGTTTCTCTTTGTCTAGCTTCTTTTTTAGTTTTTAACCCAAAGGGAGGAAAACTCCGCTTTAAAAAAGACAATATATTTTCCTTTTATTAGGTCCTGATCCTATTTCTATACGGTGAGATTGAAAATCAACTTTTTTTTTTTGTTCAATTCTTCCCCTAATAATATCCCTTTTCGATGATATTGGAGTTTTTGTAAATAGGCAGGTTTCTTTTGCTTCTTGTTTAATAAGCCTTTACTAAATTTAAAATTTCAAACACATTTTTCAAACCTTTTTGCACTTTAAAGACAAATGATTTCGACGCGACATGTTTTTAAATTTTCGTAAAACAACTTTTTCGAAACGCACATTAAAAAAAAGGGTTTTTTAACACTGTCACCAAAAAAATTAGCCAAAATATTTATATCCAAATTTTTTAAAAATCGTTTTCCTTCCCCCCCCTCCCTTATGAACAAATGGGTTTACCCAATAAAAAATTGGTAATAAAATCGTTAAAGGTTTATTGGGGTATGGTCCCTCAAAAAACCATAACGATATACTTTAAAAAAGACTATACCTTTTGGGCAAAAATTTAGGTTTCATTTGATTTGGGTAAATTTTTGGGGACGTATAACGCAATTCGTATTAAAAACGTTAGGGAAGGGCCCGCAGAGCTGGGACGGGCCTTCAAAAAAAAAATCGATTTACGGATCCGGAATTTAAAGGGAAACGAATTTCCAATATGAATCACGATTCCTTTTTTTGGGAAAAAAGGGAAAAAATCCGGGGGAAACGATTTTTTTTTCCGGGTTTTTGAATCCGGATCATTTTTTGTTTTTTTACCTAAAAAAGGGAATACGATTCGAATGTTATTTAAAAATCCGGTTGGGTAAATCAAGCGTCAAATATTTTGGGCCCAAAACCCCAGCCCCAAAAAATAATTTTTTGGCCCCATTTTTAAGCCCCTAACTCTTTTGGGCCCAAATTTTTATTTTTTAAAAAAAAAATTACATCTAATTTTAAAATAACCCTAATTTTGCTTATAATAGTTATATTTGAAGAAACTAAAATTTTTGTAATTTTTTCAAACTTTTTATAAAAAATTTATTAAAAAAAATAAAATTTAAACCTAATTTTTCCAAAGTAAGGAACATTTTTTTTAAATAATTAATAAATTATTAAAGAATCCATAGCAAACCAGCCCCAATTTTTTTTCATTTATCAAAAATTAAAATTTTTTTTCCCAAATTTTTTAACCAAAAGAAACATTTTTAATGAATTCTGAGACGATTTAACCAAACATCGATTATCGAAGAGAGAAATAGCAAGTATAGATCTTTTGCCCATAAAATCTCGTCACAGGTATGAAAAAGAATTTGTTATGTTTGAGAGCTGGTGTCAAAGTAAGGGTGTTAAGCCTTTTTAAAAAAGAGATTTTTTTGGTCTATTTTCTTATTTATCAAAAACATGTAAACCCAAAAAATTATGGTCTAGATACCCTATGCTAAAAGGAAATTATTAAGCTACAAAAGAACATAGATTTAAGCAAGTTTTTCAAAGTGACGGCCTCCCTTTAAAAAAAAATTTTAAAAAAAGGGAAAAAAAAAATATCGAAATTCATGGATGAAGGGCCAGATGATACTTATTTAAAACGATTTTTTTAGGGGCGCTTTTTGTAGAGAGGAGTTAACAAAAATATGTCTGGACCATATTAAAGCCCGAAATTTAGTATTGATAAAATTCCAGACTCAAAAAATCAAAACTCTAAAAGGGGTTTTTTATTTCGGAAAAGCCAAAAAAAAAATTTTTGAATCTTTTAAAATATGCCAGTTTAAAAAAGTCGACAACACCACATGGGGTTTTTTGGGGAACTATAAACACAAAGTGTGTAAGTACAGTGTATCGGCATTAAAAATTTTTCGGAAAAATGCCATCTCGGCCTATCCAAACTTCCTAACCCGGAATTGTATAGGGGATAGTTTTTTGCTGGTCCTCTGAACATTTCTGAAAACCCCGGGAAAAACAAACATTAAACTTTTTGGGGAGGCTGAAAGTTTTTAATCAGTCGTTAAAAGGGTACCTCGAGAATTTTTTAGAAAGGATTTTCAAACAAAATACTTTTTTTAAAACCGAAACACCTTTACTATCCAGAAAAAACCCCAATGCCATTTTTCCAATGTACAAAACCCTTCTCGGTTCAAGAAACTACTTTTTAGTTGAAAAAGGGCCATAAAGGGACCCAACGCCGCCCCCGTCAACGTTTTTTTTAAAAAACCCAACTCGCGTCGGCAATAAATTTGCAAAACGCGACCAATTGCACTTTTACTAAAAATTTAATAATAATAATTAGGTATAAATTCCTTCGTAATAAATAATTTTTTAAATTTATAAATCTTTAAAATTATGTTGGTTTTTTTCTCACTTGTAGAAAAAATATTTTTCCCGGGAATCACGAACCCTTTTTGGAATTCCTGGGAAAAGTCGTTTCCCAAAAGGGGGTTCTTTCCTACCCAGCTCTGGTAGCAAGTATACCGTGCAACATTCGAGACAACCCTATATTTTTAAATTACCCATAAATTCTACAATAATTCTCTATAAACAAACAAGCCCATTATTTTTCTCATTAAATAGAAACCGACACGTCATTTTTTTTCTAACCAGAATGATTTAAATCATTAGAGCAAAATAGCAGTCATTAACGTCATTAGATCGTGTCATCACATCAATGTTTGCTACTATTTAATGATACGTCTACACACCTTGCCATTGTATTGTAGACGGTAAGGTCACGTTGCGATCATATAAATTCATTGTTTATAATAATGTCTAACTTTAACAATCATTACTTTATTTGGAATTGTTAAGAACGGTACGAATGCTGTTATATAAGAATAAAATATCTGTGTCCATTTGAATGCTATATGGGAGTAATACTAACAAAAAAAATTTTTTTTCACGCTCAGGTTATATTGCAACTTTACTGGTTAGATTATGTCATCTGTAAGCAATGTTTAGAAATCACTGATCGGTAAGAAAATATATACCGATCAGTAATTTTTAAACATCAAAAATAGAAAAATGGATAGTGCAAATTTTATTTGACCTTGTTTGGATTTTACGGGAATTATAGCAAAACATCCTGCTTTCCAAGGATTCTCCAGATCAGAATTGTTACTTTCTTGTTGCATTATATCTCACAGAAAGTTGAAATGACTGAGCTAAAGTTGACAAATCTGTGACAAATGGGACACTAATGACAAAAATTTCTTCTCATAGAAACTTAATTAAGGTGTTTGATATACCTGACAATATACTTTTGTCTATTTTTATATTCCTGATCTACTTAATATTTTGAGCGTGCAAAAAAATTTCCCCTAAGCATCAGGGGGAATATCTTAAACCCCAAAAAACATCCCCCAACCATTTTAAAGGGAAAAATTCCGACCTTAATACTTAATATACTATTATTGCTAGCCCAAAATGCTTGTTTTTTTTTTTTAGGGAAAATTTTCCCTTTAAAAAATTTTACCCCCAAAATTTTTTAAAACCCAAAAAAAAAATTTTTTTTTTTACTGGTCACCATGGCAACGCACGTATTTTATAGAAAATTTTACACCCGTCACTCTAAGCCAATTAGACAATTTTATTTTAACAGTTGACAATAGCAACCTTTAAAATTTTCGAATTTTTTCTTTCCCAAAAACCCCCCCCAGGCGAACAAAATTATTAAAAATAGATTTTTTTTTGGCAGCTAAAAAAAACCTTTTTTATTTTTTTTTTTAAAAACCCCCCCCCGCCCCAGAATTAATGTCCAGAAATTTTTTCTTACGCATTTATTTAAAAAAGTTTTTTTTCAAAAAACTTTTGGCCCGGAAAAAAGTGTTTTTTTTTTTTGGTTTTTTTTAAAACCAACGGGGGGGTTTTTTTTTTTGGGGTTTTCAAAAGTTCTTTTTCGGTACAAAACCCAAAAATTTTTTCCCAACCCCCCCCCAAAAACCCCCCCCAAAATAAATAGTCCATTGGGGAAATTTTTTTTATAGTGTTTTTAAATTGTAGCCACTTAAAGGGGGACTGGACTTTTGATCGCGTGCCTGAACTATCACTAAAAAAATTTTAAAAAAAGGGATCGACAACTAACCCATTTTCCATAGGAAAAAACACGGTGACTTTTGAGGGTGATTTTGGGGGGTTGGGGGTGTTTTCGGGATTTGTGCCCGTAAAGACTCGTTATTAGCGTAATTGACCGAAATTCATTTTCTATAAGAACATTGGGGGGTCCTTTGGCGAAAAGTGTAAAAAACGGCTAGCAGTTGAGTTCAAAGCAAGACGTAGACAAACGTCTGGCGTTTTACATCTGCTAGGGGTCATTTTGATATTATTTTAAATGGAATGCTCTATTTTTTATGTGATTATCCGATTTTTTATGTACCTTCTTATCTAAAAAGAATGGTTTTTATTTAAAAACATCTTTTTCCCGCACGTTTAAATCGAGAAAATGGTGATCTTTTGTGCCATTAACACCCGACAGATTGATACCTGTTCAATATTATTAAGATATCTGGTGTTTTAAAGTTTAATTAATTTATTTTTTCTTCTGTCGCATCTGTTTAACAATAAATAGATTTAAAAAAAATGTAACAAAATTGTAAAAAATATAACCAATTTTTAAACTTGATTTTTTTAGTTGCCTGAATGACACTACCGTCAAAAGGTGAACTAACAAGTATGCCTATCAATCTGTCCGATGGTAATGGCATTATCCAAAGGTGCAGAAAATGGACGTTTTTGAATTAAAAATAAATATTTTAGATCAAAAGATATACGAGATATCGAACAATCGCATAAAAAATAGCATTTTCGAATTTAGCAGAAAGAAATATATAAGACCGCTCTTTTAATTTGTTTTTTTTTATAAAAGTATGAGTAGAGTACAAAAAGCGGCCTGTCCAGTTCTTGTTGGATTAACCATTTACAGGGTGTTCCATTTAAGACCACTTTGGTAGGGTATCTTCGTAGTTGTTAGTGCTATCAAAAAAGTGCTTTTTTGGGTCAAATGAAAATTTTAAAAATTTTGCCTGCTTAAGAGATACGAAGGAATAATTACAAAATGTATATTTCAGAATGACCCATGTTTTCTTAGTAAAAGAAGATACAAAAAAAGGTTTTATAAAATGATAATTTGCCACTTTCTAAACAAGTATACAGGGTCAGGTAAAAAAAGTTATCGGACCAAACTTCATTTTTTTAAATGGAACACCCGGTATATTTAAATCAAAAAATATAGCATATTAAATTATCTTTTCAATAATATAATTTATCATAAATGAAATTGATTTTTCCTGCGATTTATTTAAACTTTATCACTAAGCCACAATAGGCTATAAAACAAAAGCGAATATCCTAGAAACAAAACTATTATATACAAATATAAAACTATAACATAAAAATCGCAAAAAAATATATTTCACAAGAAAATAAATAAAAAAATATAGAAAATTTAAAACGAAATAAAATATTCAAAATAAAAGAAAAGGTAATGGGAATCATTGTAAATGTCAATGTAATGTATCAACAATCATCATAAAGAAACATTTGTATAAAACAGTTTTCTGTATTTCTTTTAACTAAGAAAATATAGGGTCATTCTTAAATTAAAAATCCTTTGGTTTTCCTCTGTATCTGCTAACCAAGCGAAAATTTTTAAATTTTGATTTTACCATTTTAAGTTTGACCCAAAAAGTGTACATGATGCATATATTACAGTAACACTAAAATCTTGGACTTCCATTGTCTTTATTTGTTAATTGATACACAACGTTTCGGTTAGTGATGTATCTCCAACCGTTTCAAGTGATAACTAAAACTATTCTTAAAAGCTACGACCTTATATACTATCCGTTGTTCACCGAAGCTTGACCGACTTGTCACGGTTCAGCAACGGCAGCCAGATATTCGGAATGTCTACACTAGGTTTGCTAAATACATTTTGATTGTTTGCAATTATTACAGCTTCTTTAAATTTTCTTTTCTTCCAGTGGGTTTCTTTATGAATGATTTTTTGCTTCCGACCATTGTATACGGTGTTGTTTTGACCATGCGTGTTCGGCAATCCCTGATTTCGACGTTTCACCTCGTTCCGTATGCTTTTTGTGCTCTTTAACTCTAACTTCTAGTGGTCTTTTTGTTTCCCCGATGTATACTTCACCACATTCACAAGGAATTTGGTAGACACAGTCATTTTTTGAAACATTATTGTCCGGTCTTGTCTTAGTAAGAATACTTCTCAGAGTGGTTTGGGATTTAAATACTGTTTTAATGGTATACCTGTTCCTATTCTGCGGATCTTTTCTGAAGTTCCTTTAATATATGGAATAGTCATAAATGTTTGGTCCTGTGTAGTCTTGTTCAAATTAGAGTTCTTTGTCTTCTCTTGATATTTATCGTTGTTTCTTTAACCAATCTCTCACTGTAGCCATTTGAAGATCCTAGTTATATTACTATTTCGGCTTGCAGAGATTCCTTATGTTGCGGGTCACCGCGCGGTTATATAGAGTACGTATGATTCCTCGCTTTGTTTCATTAGAGTGATTGGAATTCCGGTGTAAATATTGTCCAGTGTGGGTAGGTTTTCTGTATACCGAGGTATATATATGTCCATTATTTCGTTTGACTAAAACGTCGAGAAAAGGTAGAGCCGAATTTTGTTCCTTCTCCATTGTGAATTTGATACATGGTCGAAGACAGTTTAGATGTTCTAAGAAACCTTCAAGTTCTTCGTCATTACCGGTCCATACAATAAAAGTATCGTCAACATATCGTAGCCAAAATTTTGGTTTGATTAGTGCAGTATTAATTGCGTGTTCCTCAAACCATTCCATATATACGTTTGCTACCACTGGAGAGAGCGATGAACCCATGGGAAGTCCATCGTCCTGCGCATAGAACTTATCTTTCACTTGAAAGTAAGAACTACGGAGGCACAGCTCCAACAATTCCATCACTCCATCCAGCGGCAGGGTGGTGCGTTCTATTAAGGTATCATCTTCGTTGAGCTTGGCCCGAATGATGCTTAACGATTCTTCTATTGGTACATTTGTATATAGACTTTCTACATCAAAGCTTACGAAAGTATCGTTTGGTCCTATTTCTACATTATTGAGAATCTCAACAAAATGACTTGAGTTCTTCACAAAGGATGGTGACTTACCGGCTAAGGGTTTAATCAGTTCTAAAAGGTATTTTGCCAGTGCAGTCGTGGGTGCATTCCTGGAGCTGGTGATTGGCCTTAAGGGTATATTGTCCTTGTGTATTTTTGGTAGTCCATATAGATGTGGAGGCTTACTATTATGAGGTGTTAGAGTTGTTCTAGTTTCATCTGTCAGAAAGTTTTTATATTTTCTTAAAGTCCTGTAAATTTTGTTTTCTATTGAGGGTGTTGGATCTTGATTAAGGGGTCTGTATTTGCCTTTATGAAGGACTTCGTCAATTTTTTCATCATAGGTGAGTGTATCCATGACTACAGTGGCATTTCCTTTGTCTGCTGGAAGAATTTTGATGGATGTATCATTTTGAAGGTTTTTAAGAGCTGCTAATTCGTTTTGAGTGATATTAGTGGGGTTACTTTGTTTTGTTTCTAAAACGGTTCTTACTTTCCATCGAATATACATCGGGGAAACAAAAAGACCACTAGAAGTTAGAGTTAAAGAGCACAAAAAGCATACGGAACGAGGTGAAACGTCGAAATCAGGGATTGCCGAACACGCATGGTCAAAACAACACCGTATACAATGGTCGGAAGCAAAAATCATTCATAAAGAAACCCACTGGAAGAAAGAAAATTTAAAGAAGCTGTAATAATTGCAAACAATCAAAATGTATTTAGCAAACCTAGTGTAGACATTCCGAATATCTGGCTGCCGTTGCTGAACCGTGACAAGTCGGTCAAGCTTCGGTGAACAACGGATAGTATATAAGGTCGTAGCTTTTAAGAATAGTTTTAGTTATCACTTGAAAACGGTTGGAGATACATCACTAACCGAAACGTTGTGTATCAATTAACAAATAAAGACAATGGAAGTCCAAGATTTTAGTGTTACTGAAACCATAATATTGTATAATACTTTTAAAGAAACGATGCATATATTACTTTTTTGATAGCACCAACAATTATGGAGATACCCTATAAACATGTCGAAACTGGGAGACCCTGTATGTACAATATTGTCAAAACTTATTTTAAATAGTATTAATATTTGTATTTTGTTTTTAAGACGGCCACCTGTCAAAGGCGTTATAGCCTGCATAAAAAGAATTTAAAGTTGTTTTCCATGTAAAATATCTTGAATAAATACTCGAATTGTATGCACTCAGCACAATGTATGTGGAAGTATGTTTGCCTAAGGCCCTGTTTGGATTAACCGGGTCGTGAGAAATTAGTTTCCATATAAATAATAGGTTTTGTTGTTTTAACGGAAATGCTTTCTTCAGTTTGGATTCGTTATGTTTAAAATTCGTCAAATATGTATTATGTAGGTACTTGCAATAAATGTAAGTTTAAAATTACAATTTTTAATACATATAATTTTTTTTAATTTCATTTACCATGAAGTGGTATATTATATATAAATATATAATCTAATACACAGTATTGCATACGACATCAATATAATGACACTTAAAAATCACGTTAATTTTACTATTTACTTTTTTAAGATCCTTTTGCGTTAATTTCTCATTTACACTGTTGCCAATTTATTCCATTCGATAAAATTTCAATTTGAGATTAGGACTTATAACACCTAAGAATGTAAATAAAACTGGTAAACGATAAATGCGACATTTGTAATTGGACTTTTAAATTTGTAACTGTAAAATAACTTTATTTATTTTTTTTTTTTTTTTTTTTAGAATGAAATACTTATAAGTTAAAACTTCATCTGGTTAAAAAAAATGATGCTGCAACAATTCGATATTTAATTTATTAATTTTTACAGTGATTTTGTGCCTTTTTTAATGAGAATTTTTTTTTGTTAACTAAATCTTTTCTTAGGTATTTTTTTATTCAAATAATCCAAAAAGTTACAATATTGGTCTTGGTTTATTATCACATCTTTTGCATATTAAAAAACTGATGCTAACATCATTTTGACCGATTTTAGAGCCCTTCTCGAAGCCAAAGCACTTAGTTCACACTGCTCCTTAGTCTATTGTTTTGAGTACGGTGGTAGACTGGACTTTTATTCAGAGTGTTAGAATTTTGGTGTTGAAGCACCTTCTCTGTTTTAAAAACTTGTACGACCCCTTTCTAAATAATAATTTTAGTTATCAGAATGCTGTATACATAATAGGTGCCACAACTGCTAACAATAGAACAAAAACACGTTCGACTGCAATTTTCTTAGCAAAATTTGGAGCATTTTGAAAAGAATAAAAAGGATGGATGACACCTTTGTGTCACACCAAAATACTGAATCAAAAGAAGAAACTAACGAGTGGTGTGGATCCAGTATTTCGACTTCAAAGCGAGTTAAAATTCAAAAATCAGAGATCGGGCTTTTCGGGTACAAAAGGAATTTTGTTTCCTCCAAACTGGTAAAAAATGAATAAAATTAAGTTAATATAGCACAAGGAAGTTTAAAGGTGTATGGAAGCCCAATGCTATGGCCCATTCAATCAAAAAATGTCCAGCCCAGTATGAAAATAACTGTCAGAGTTGGCCCCGCCGATTCTGCGCAATAACAAAATTTCCGATTCACGTATAAAATTTATAGGGTCTTAGGTTGTCTAAGGGTTCCGCGCTGTATCCGTCCAACCGTCGTCGTCCTCTCCATCTTCTTTTCCTTTTCGCGTTTTTTGCTTTGTGTGAGTACCAATATTTTGTGGTTGGAGAAGTTTTTGGATTGATAAAAACCATTTATTTTAGTGATTAGTGTTTATTAAATTGGACTATAATTTTGTGTTTATTGTTTGTTACTTATAATATCGTAACAAAATGATTAGAGGTTGTATGGTTTTGTCTTGCAAATCCAAGAGTAACATACCCGGCATTTTTTACTTTAGGTAAGTATTTCTTATATTTAAATTAGGTGCTTCTTATGAAACGGAACGTTAGGTAACCGAAAAAATAATAATATATCAATTATATAATATGACGAAAATTTTATAGGAAATAGCAGTGAGAAAAGTAAGGCAATCTTAACTATCTTTTAGATGATTTCCACAATGTTTGTGTATTTCTGTGGATTATTAAAAAGAAATAAGGTTAACATTTACATTCTTGTAAAGGATCAAAATTATTAATTACCTGGCAGACCAGGCAAATTTTAATATATACAGGTCCCTCTAATTGAATGAAACAAAGTACAATTTTATTCTAAAGTTCCTTTTTGTTCCTTTTGTTTAAAAATAAATTAGATTTTTGGTTTCTTAAACTTACATTATCAACTTTTTAAGCTCGACAAACTGTGGACACATAAAATTTAACGGATACTGTTACAATGGATACCTAGGTACCAAAGGTTACTAAACATTTTTAACCACTGTTATTCTGTCTCATGAATGTTTGTTATTAGTGAAAAGTATATGTCTAAAAAGCAGTTATAAAAATTTTCACTTTTTAATGTACAACCAGAATCTTAGATCTCTTTTATCACAAAATTGGTGATAAGTACATGAAACTATCATACAATGTTTGAAATTTATTTTAAAAAATCTTGTTTTATTTAATTACAAAGATTTTTGGTAAAAATTCAAAACTTACAAAAATATCGACCATTTAAATGGAAGGCTTCTTTCCATATTATATCAGATGATATAAAATCCAATATTACACAATAATTTTAAATATTCTATGGTAGTATCGTTTAATAACCAACAGTTTTGTGCAAAAAATAAAAAAAAAACAGTAAATGCTTGAATTTGAGATTTGATGATGTCAACTTTATAGATAGTAACAAAGAATTATGGAAGTTTGGCTCTGACCTACTATTCATTGCGCATACTCCACGGGGCCAACCACCCTATTCCCGCTGCCCTGCACGCCTAGACAATTTTGTTCTACAGTATTGGGCTTCCATACACCTTTAATCTTTCTTGATATAGCAACATTCTAAACCAGTTAGATGTAAAAAAATATCATAAAAAAAGATCAGCTCATAAAAGAAAAAAAAACATTTTGTCAAGACAACGCACCCTATCAAATAATTTCAAAAACCCATCGCAAAAATGAGTGAATTAAATTACGAAGTTTTTGCATTCTCTATTTTCCAGATATAGCTCCTACTGACTTCTGGCTGTTCTTACTCCCTGAAAATGATTTTTATCACATAAAATGGTAATAGGAGCCGGAGAAGCGTAATTTCACTGTCATCCCGAAAAAATTTGAAATTTTTAGCATGTATCGAAGAAAGATTCTTGACAGCAATAAAATTTAAATTACAACCCTCAGTGGAAAACCCAACCATAAATAGGTTGCCTGACAGATATCTATTGTGTAGGCACCGCACATTTTGACAGGGTACAGGTCCCGATTACCTACTAATATTAATAGTTTAGGTTAGCTATTTTGGATGCTTAATAACACACACGAAAATACCTTGACAAACACCAAACACTGATGAACTAAGACGAAAAGACTCTGCTTTATCTGCAACACCTGCAATTTGCCTATAACCAACATAATATACCAAAAAGTAGGTACAATAATAAATAAAGAAAATTTTAAGTCCGGTCCTACATGCGGGTATCCAAAGTATATTGAGTTTTATGACTAACAGTAGCAGGTAAAACGTGAAATCAACGAATTATTGTCTCGCAAATGACATGGAAGAAAAATCCGAAACTGAGCAGTTATGATAAGCGCTTTAAAAAAACTCCAAAAAACATGGGTTTTAATTTAAAAAAATCATTTCTAACGTCAAATCTTAAATTTGCTACATACTGCATAAATATTTTCTTCATAGAAAAAAGCGCTATTAAAAATACTAATAGGCTCCTCCGAGCATTTTTTTCAAAAAATAACTTGTTTTTGATTTGATAAATTTATTAGTTAAACTAGAAACTCTCACTGTATCATTGTTTTGAAAATTTCTAATGTAAATAGGGCCTAAGTCAGTCACCAAAGATTGCATGTCAGTGTTAAATTTCTTCATTAACAGCTTTAAATGTTTCTTTCTAGCGAAACCGTAGGTGGCGAGCAAAAGTTTAAACCTGTTTACATTTTTTTCTCAGCAGTAATTACTATGAAGAGTAATATAATAACGTAATGACAAGTGCAGAAATATACATTCTTGCCTACAAACATTTCTGAATATCTTTTCGTTACGACGGAAAAAGCGTTTTGTGATGAGATTGTTTTGAAAATGAAGGAATTTAAGTACCTAAATATTAAAAAAATGATACTTTTTAGCTTAGCGCTATACTAAGCAAATATAAAGCTACGTTTCCACCGGAGGAACATGAAGGAACTTTTGTGTTTCTGTTGCTTGTTGCTTAAAAATGTTTCCCAGAGTTCCTTAAAGTTCCTAATGGTTCCTTCTTGTTTCGGCAACAACTGTTGCCTGTTTACGATTGTTGCTGGTTTCCAGTTTTAGCGGTAAACTTCAAAAGAAATTTGGCAACAACAGGGAACAGAAACATATTGTTTTCCGAGTGGAAACAGATACTGCAACTTGTAGTAACTTGTTTTTTAAGAAATTTTTGACACTACTATTTATATTATTTCCGATGTGTAGATTGTTATTTTTAATGCATTGAGTAGGTGCATGCCACCATATTCACTTCTATCACGGGGACTTGGTTTCACCCAATATTTGTGCTTTTTTATTCTTTTTTGCCGACAAAACTATACAGTGTGTCCAAATTGGTGGGGAATGTATGGGGATCTTGGAAACCACTATAGATAGAAAATCGGTTAAATGGGGAAAGTTTTGGACAATTATGTTAGTAGGCTAATCCCGTTTACTACATGGTTTTATCTATTCAGGTTTTTGAGAAATTTTGAAAAAACCTGAAACATGCATTTTCGAAAATCGGTCATATTTTTTTTATAAGTTAACATTTTTCAAATCTGTAAAAACTTCTTTTAAACAACTTTTTTTGTAGAATATGACCGAGTAGTCAATTTTTATTTTCTACGTTTCGGGTTTTTAGAATCATCATCAACTTTACTTTTTCATATGGGCGCCATATTGGATTTTTCGCAGCCAAATAGTGCTTTTTATTCTGATTTCAACAATGTATAACATGTTATAGTTTAGAAGTTTATAACCTAATCTACTTTAAAAAACAAATATTTTCTCAGTTGGCCTAGATTCCGGCGAATGCCATCTAGCGTCATTGGCAGCACAAGAAAAGTTAATATAGCTGCGCAAACGTATTTCGACAATTTTTCTGAAAGGCAGCTTCCTAAACTAACATACTTTTGAAAACTGGTTACAAATTTGCTTGAATTCGGAAGTTTTAAAAAACCACGACCTAAGAAGTACGTTGAAGAAAATCGACAACGAGATGCTGCAAACCAACATTTTAAAGAAAATCCAACAGCCAGGGATGTTGATAGAGAATACCACATACCTAAGTTAACCATTCATAGGGAAGTTAGGACTATTTAAAAAAATTATCGTTAATATGTTGAGAGAAATGGACAACATTTTGAATTTTAAATCGTTATTTTACATCTTCATTTTAGTAGGAATCTTAGTTTAGCCACTTTTCATTGCTTTTGTTTTCACTTGTTTCAATTAACTTGTTACGTGTAGTTTTGTTGTAACACGGTATTAAGGTTATAGCTATGTTCGCGAACCCATTTCTGTAAAATGTCTGTTTCGCTTATCAATTTTGCCAATTACTAATATTTTATTGTTTACAAAAAAAAATGACGTTCGCCGGAATCAAGGCCAACTGAGAAAATATTTGTTTTTTGAAATAAATAAGGTTATAAACTGTTAAATTATAACATGTTATATATTGTTGAAATCAGAATAAAAAGCACTATTTGGCTGCACAAAAATCCAATATGGCGTCCATATGAAAAAATAAAGTTGATGATGATTCAAAAACCCGAAACGTAGAAAATAAAAATTGACTACTCGGTCATATTCTACAAAAAAAGTTGCTTTAAAGAAGTTTTACAGATTTAAAGAAAATTCACTTATAAAAAAAATGTGGCCCATTTTCGAAAATGCATATTTCAGATTTTTTCAAAATTTCTCAAAAACCTAAATAGATAAAACCATGTAGTAAACGGGATTAGCTTACTAACATAATTGTCCAAAACTTTTCCCATTTAACCGAATTTCTATCTATGGTGGTTTCCAAGATCCCCAACATTTCCACCAACAATTTGGGATCACTGTTAGGCCGCTGCTGCTGCCGCTATTTTATCATCTTGATCCATGTTTATCAACCTGAACAGTAACAAAAAAGTTGCTCTGTTTCATGACAGAAAAATTAAAAGTTCTGTCAGTGAACAAAAAGTTTAATTTTTTGCTTCAGTTTCTAAATTCACAAACAGAAGAAACACAAGGCAATAAAATGTATCAATTTTATTTGTTCCTCCAGTGGAAACGTAGCAAGGTTATAGTATATTAAGTATTAGAGCAAGTGTTCCTTACTGGTTGAGGATATGAGGAAACAACAACCGAAACGAGTAAGAACTTTCTGACCGTGATGCTTACGCTATTTTTACAACGCTTAAAATGTTAAATTAATAAGAAATATAAAAATGGAGAAAAATGTATTGTTAGGTATATCAAACACCTTAATCAAATACCTAGCTGATATATTGAGTTTCTATGGTAAGAAATTTATTATTTGTCATTAGTATCACATTTGTCACAGATTTAGCAACTTTAGCTTGTTCAGTTCGACTTTGTGTGTGATATAATGCAGCAAAAAGTGACGATTTTGATCTGGAGAATGCTTGGTTCTGCTATTATTCCTGGTACAATCACAAACGCATCGAAAATATGACAGAGAAGCAGACTCAAAAATAATTAAAATGAAGGGAAATATCTATTCAAATAAAGTTTTGATGAATATATTTATTATTCATGGACAATCTGGCAAAATTATAGCAAAAACATGCAGATAGTTTAACGAAATGTACCCTAATTTACGACGAATGGATAAAAGAAAATTTGTACAAAATAATTTTATACAATTTGGTTTACAACTTTAGAATGATCCAACAACTAAAAAATATTCAAATAAACATTAAAAATCATGGAGATAACGCTAAAGTCTTAACATATAAATAGTTTACAATAAATTTTCAAAATAATTTCCATTGACTTCTAAACACTTCAAAATCCTGCGTTGTACAGCATGTTTTGTCGCTGCTTGTACTTTGGAAGGATCTAGTTGACCAATGCAAATGACGTAGTTCCTCTTTAATGTTTACCGGTGTCTTAAATACCATTTTTTTTAAATTACCCAAAAAAATTAACTGGTGTAAGATCAATTGATTTCACAGGCCAATCACATGGTCCCACACGCCTAAACCAGCTGTCAACGAATTTTTTAAATCGCTCACGGGTCACCTTTCCAGTGTAATGAGCGGGTGCTTCATCTACTACCATTAAAAAAAATGCAATTTTTTTCATTTTTGTATCTTGCGGAAAAATCACTAATTTTGATCAACCCTGTATAATGTAGAACACATTTTCTTACTTAAAAGTAATATACAGGACCTCCCTAAATTACCTATATAATTTATATTTTCTACGAATCTCAGTGACGTAGTAATAAAAATTTAATTGGACTTATGTTTAAAAAAAAATAAGGAAATTAAGTAATAAGTTGAAAACTACCACAAATAGGTATAGGAAAGTATTATACAAAAATAATCAGAAAGCAATAGCGGAGCGAAAAATTAAATACTATGTTTATAGGGTGTCTTATTTAAAATATCAAACCTTTTATTACTTTTTGGTATAAGCGGCATCGTCGCGTTGTTTAAAATATTTTAGCCTAATAGAGCAGGGCTAATTACCCATGTTGCCAAATTTTTTAAGAATTCCTATGTCCCGTTTTTCATAAACGTCTTAGGTACCATCGACCATCAATCACCCTGTATAGGGTCAGTAGCTTAAGGAATTAAATTTGAAAATACACAGAGATAGAACTGCCAGAAACGTTTTGTAAGTAAATAAAATAAAAACAATGGAAGTTTTTAAATATGTTGATGTATTTGGATACTTGCAATTTTATTTTAAAATACTTTAAAAAGGCCCAATTACGCTGCCCTGCTCCCCCAAGTGAGCGGAAGCATGCCGAAACATTTTCGCAATATTGTTACGATTAGCGCAATTTAGCGCAGGTACTATTATAGCTTGCGCAGTAACCGTAGTGAATATACGTGGAAAAAAACATTAACACCTACTTTTTCTTTAATTTGCAGCAAAACACTGCCATTAAATATTTAGAGTTAGCTCTAGCAAAGCAATTACGAAGCTTAAAATAATTCTTTACTGTGGGTCCAATGGCTCACTTTTTATGTAAAAAATTCGAAAAACATAGCGCCGCCACTGTTTAAGAATCCGAAAAATGTGCTATATAATGTTATTATAACATATTGTCAATTTAAATAAACTCTTAATCCATTTTTAACAGCAGACAAATCTTTTATTTATAAACGAAATAAATAAAGTATTTTAAAATTCTTTCAGGTAATCCAGATAAATATTTAAAATCTTAGTCACAACGTTATAATTCTTCTATGCGATCTGAAAATTTGCACTCATAGTGAAATTATCTTATTTAAAATTAAATATTTTGAGACAACATCTTATTGAAGAGGTAAAAGAGAAACCATTTCACTTTTTCAATCGTTCGGTTCCTAATATTCACCCCACTCTTACAAGAAAGCATCCCTTTCTTGCTTACGAATAAGCTGTAGAAGATCAGTCGCTATTTTACAGGTTTTTCATGACTTTTGCTCCGGGGAATTAGCCACATAATTTCTTTTCCAGCTGTTGCCAAAGAAGCCACACCAGTGCCCGTCTGATGCGTCCATGCATGTCCCCTTTGTTTGTTTTTTCAAAAAACTATTTATTACAAATCCTTTTACAAATAAACTTACTTATGCCAAGTAAGTTTAAAGCATATGCTATCTCTTAATGGGAGATTTCTTGGCCAAAAATGAGATAACAATACTCGCCTGGCTCCGGGGTATAGCGAAATAGTGTGCTCAGTCCAATTAACCCCTATGAACAGACAGATTGCCTGAAACAGAAATAGAAAAAAACTCCCAAAAAAAAAACAAAAAATTAAAATACCTATCTGTATCTTACAGTGAGAGACTGGTTACAGAAACAACCACCAAATGTCAAAATAAGACAAAAAACTCCAACTTAAACAAGACTCCACAGGACCAAATATTTATATCAATTCCGTATATTGAAGGAACTTCGAAAAAGATTCGCAGAATCGCGAATAAGTATAATATTTAAACGGCATTTAAATCCCAAACCAATCCAAAAAGTATTCTTACTAAGACGAGACCGGACAACAATGTTTCAAATATTGAGTGTATCTACCAAATTCTCTGTGAATGTGGTGAGGTATACATCGGGGAAACAAAAAGACCACTCTAAATCAAAGTTAAAGCACACAAAAAACATAAGGAAAAAACGTGAAACGTCGAAATCAGGGATTGCCGAATACGCATGGTCAAAACAACACCGCATACAATGGTCGGAACCCAACCGCTGTGTTCGCACGTCGTTATCGTTGTTGGGCCCAGTCGGATCTTTTGGAATATGCGCTAGAGTTGCTGGTTATCGGCAACTCTTGTCACCACCGTATGGAACGGGATCCTAAGCTTAGACGAACACAAGGTGTTAGCATACCGTGCTGATGAGTGAATGACATCCGGTGCCTTAAACAGGTGTCTTTAACGGTGCTTCTGAGATACAGGGCGACCTCACAGAGTATCTAGCCTTACTGCGGTAATGCGGGGCTCTGCCTTAGTGGACTATTACTTCCCTAGCTCCAAACAAAAGCGGACAGAACCGCTTTCATAGGAAAAAAGTGACAAAGGTACACCTCTCGAAACGGATAAAATCCGTTTCGAGAGGTGCCACCCAAGGTTACAAGCAGACAAAGGTGCGCCTAGTGATGAGCGAGACCGGTCTTGGTCTTGCGGTCTTGGTCTTGGTCTTGCAGCAAGACCAAGACCGAGACCAAGACCAAGACCAAGACCGGGGTATGCAAGACCAAGACCAAGACCAAGACCGAGTAGTGCAAGACTACGCAAGACCAAGACCGGCCTGCAAGACTCTTGCACTTCGGCGACTTTTTTTATATTATAATATTCAATGTTCATATTCAATATACAGAGGTATTTCATATGGACATGACAAAAAATGTGTCGAGAACTGCCAAAAAGGCGATTATTTAATGACTTACAGGTTTCTTTAATAAAATAATAATTAAATCGGTCACTTTGTTCTTTTATACAGTTCTCTAACAACAATAACGAGTAAATTCAATAACATCTTTCAAAAAAATGAGATGGTAACTCAATGGTCCGACAAGTCCAAATATCTCCAAAACCGTTTACGACAGAGAAAAACTAGGGGTACAAAAGTTATAGAAGCTGAAAATTATTTTCATATTCCTAATGATTTTTTAAATTAGCTATCCAGTGATGCCACGCACAGGGTGGATCAAAAATTTCCAAAATCCAGAAATACATTCTTTTTGTTTCACACTGTAAGAAATTGCACCATTAGATTGCTTCTTAAAACTAAGATATAAATGTGAAAGTGATGGATTAATAAAAAAATTATTTGTCAAGTCACATAGGAGTACTTTTTATATAAATGGAATTTAAATATCACTTCCGGTTTAGACTTTTAGACGGAAAAGTCAAATAATGCCAGAAGAAAAATTATAACGTCATTTTTGTCAAAACCGAAAATGATATTTAAAAATCATCTACGTCGCATTGTTCCTATATGACAGTGCAACAATTTCCAGTATAATGTACAGGATGGCGAAATTCTGAAGCAGAAAATAACTTCACATTTTACGCCCTTTTTTTCTAAAATTTTTATACGTACTATAAGAAACGATTTTAGAGATATTAAGCTATGTGACACTATTGAGCCACCTTGTATGTATATGCAGAATATTTATACAAGTATTGTACAAACTTTGTACGGCAAATGTTTTACTTATTTGAAGATAAAAAGATCATATGAACTCTAAAATTTCTTTAATAACTTTTTTTTCAAATAATAAACCAATGTTTATATGTCAGCATTATTTTTACGGATATTTTATATCTGGTTGAAATTTAAACTCTTTATTATTTTTTTGCTTACCTAGTATTGTATTTGCTTAAATTTTATATGCTTCTTTAAAGAAAATTAAAATAATTTTTATTACTAAAATGTTTTTTATGCCACTTAATGTAAAAAAGCAGGTTGGGTCTCAATTTAACTAAAAATGGAGCGCTATAAATAAACCCCTACATTTAAAATATGCTTTTTAATCAAATAATTCAAATGTACGGGTAAGGTTAAAATTGGTATATTTTAAAATTTTAAAGCAAAAAATATAGTCTTCATCTTTGTTTATTTTTAAGTATTTAAAAAATATTTTTATTTAAAATTCCTTGGTTTAAATTATTACTAACAAAAAAAGCAAGACCAGCAAGACTCTTGCAGCAAGACCAAGACCAAGACCGAGTGGTGCAAGACCAAGACCAAGAACAAGACCTTCTTTTGGCTTGCAAGACCAAGACCAGGCTTGCAAGACCAAGACCAAGACCAAGACTAGCCCGGTCTTGGTCTTGCTTTGCTCATCACTAGGTGCGCCGACCGAAACGGGTGAATTCGTTTCGAAAGGTGCCCCTAAAGTCACAGGCGCCTGTTTCACGGGGAGGAGCTAATCCATCACAAACAAACAGGTGCTTAGGAAGGGATCCCTAAATCCAAACAGAAGGCGGACAGAACGGCAGGGAAAAGGGTTTTCTGGCTTTAAACAGAAAACGGATAGAACCGTTTTCATAGAAAAAGGCCGGAGAAACGGCCTCAGAAGGAACATCTGGTTCTTGTAACAAGGACCTGTAGGTAGCTACCCACGTCACTAAACCAGGAGAGGAGGGCATGACGGATCTAATCGTCTGCTCGTCATACTTTCCAGAAGACAGGGACACGAGAACACGTATTGTGCTCGTGTCCGGTAGCCACACGAGTAAAAGGAGACGTAAGAACTCTCTCTCAATCTGATATCGGATTCTTTGAAAGTCTGATCCTATTGGGAGAAATAAAAAAAGGTGTGAGCCACAATAGACCGAGCGGCCGCGGTGGAGGGCGTAAAAAGTCTATTCACTTTAAACCTAGTCGTAGCTTTTAAGAATGGTTTTTAGTAGTTAACAGAAACGTTGTGTATCAATTAATAAATAAAGACAATACAAGATCCTAGTGTTACTGAAACCATAACATTGTCTAACACTTTCAAAGAAACAAATATTGTGTTGCAAGTTAATTTCGATGAGATTCCCAATTTCCTAGTATTACACGTATCGGTAGAAAGGAACGACAATTGCATAAGAAAACTAATTTATTCCCCATAAAAATTTTAATGACGAAAAATCCTTAGAATATTACTCAACTGACTCCTGCAGCAAGTGTTTGTAAAATTTATGTTATTTATGCATACGAAATGATTGACAGTCGATTATGCGGATAATTAAAATTACATTTAATTAAGCGTTTGTTTATGTTAATTAATTTGAGCATGTTTCCATTTAAACATTATCTTATAATTTATTGTAATGTTATACTCGCATCTGGTAGATTTGTTTCATGTTTATGCATGAGTGTGATTGTTTACTTGCACTTACTACTTTTTGTAATAATTAGTACGTTCTTAAAAGTAATAAATAAGTTGAGAGTTTTTGTATTATTTTTGGTGAGTCTAGGAGGACTCACAGCCTAAGTAGTTACGGGTCAAGTCGGGATTTTTGGTTGTCGAATATTTTAGTATTCTTTAAAACATATTTCACTCAGCAATTACGTCCAGGGAGTCGTATTGGTATTGGAATGCTAATTCTAAAATTAGAATATTTGTTAAAACGCTAATAGTGGGTGATAAAGCCACAGGAATTAATTCCCTTTTTCACCTGCTGTGTGCAAGTGCATGGTGTATTATAGACAATTGGCTAGTGCACCAATCGACTTGAGGCCTAGTATTCGGGAAATAGGGAGTAAGATTCTTTTTGAAGATCGAAGACTCTACGTTGGTGTTTAAAAAATCTAAGATTTTAATCCGACCATGCATCATCTCTTTTTCTTATGAAAAATGAGTTTCGGCCAATTGTTCTTAAACTTTGCATAGTAATAGTTCTTAACATGCTGATCGAAAGTCTCTACGGACACAAAACCAGCAAAGCAATTGACCAAACTATCAGTCAAAATTATCCCACTGACCTTTAAGTGTGATTTTGGGGAGATTTTTGGGTTTTGTGACCGTAAAGACTGATCAAAACTATTCACCAACACAAAACCCGAAAACCCCCCTAACCCTCCAAAATAACCCTTAAAAGGAAATGTGATTTTTCTTATGGAAAATGGGTTTCGACCAATTGTTTTTAAACTTTGCATAGTGATAGTTCTTAACACTATGATAAAAAGTCTTTACGGACACAAAACCCAAAAATCTCGAAAATCCCCATATACTAAAATTGGTTAAAATCGGCGTTGCCGCAACTTTCGAGACATTTAACGACATCAGTTTGAAGGAGAGAATTTTTATGCGGAACAGTGTTATTGTTAATGTATCAACATTACTACCCTGTATATCTTACAACATCAAATACCCCATTGTCACGTATTAAATTCAAAACACCCCATATAATCAGTTAGAGCTTTCAAAGTACTCTTAAATAGTACTTCAAGTACAAGTACCAAGTATTCATTAAAATGTAATTGCATTTTCAAGTAAATTAAAAAAACTACTTGAAGTACCACCCAAGTAAGTAAGTAAATCCAGGTACTTGAAGTAAACCAAAGTACTTGAAGTAAAACAAAGTACTTGAAGTAAAACAAAGTACTTGAAGTAAAACAAAGTACTTGAAGTAAACCAAAGTATTTAAAGTATATAAAAATACTTGAAGTAATTAAACGTTCTTCAAGTAAAACAAATTAAACTTGAGTAGTATTTTTTGTAAGGAAGTTAGAGGGTTTATTTCTCAAAACGGGGTTTTCCAACAAAACTATAGTTAGGAAAACACGTAGGGTTGCTAAGTGTCTCGTTTTAAGTCGGGATCTTAGGCATCCAATGTCCGAAATAATGTAAAATTTCGTATGTAAATTTATGGCAACAGACCTACAATGCCGTACTTGGGCCTTAAACTATTATAGGAAATATTGTTTTTTTTTCCAAATGGGTTTTTTCCTGTGGTTGCCAACGGGTTGGCGTTGGCACCCGTTGGCATCCGATACATGTGTCAAAAGCGAGTGTTTTCATATGGGTGCCCACAGCAGGTTGGCACCCAAAACCTATTCTTGGAAAATATTTTAATTTCCCATCAACACAAAATCAAGTCAGAACAACCTAACTTTAATATTGATGTCGTTTCCATTTTATTAGTGAAAATATTGTTTGAGTTGCCTATTAAAATACAGGGGTTTTCGTTTTCAAATGGAGGTAATAATGAACGCATTCACAATATGAAATATTTGCGAACCGCTCCATCAAACGTCGAATCGCACCAATAGAATATTCTTGAACTGTCACGTTTTTGACATTTTCGGGAGTGATTTGGAAACTGTTTATATTCATTATTAAATATAACAAATTGGGTATCAAAATAAAGGATTTTTTATAATGATTGATTTCGAAAAAAGAACATAAAGTTTGATTATCGGTAATAGTTACGCTTGTCTTGCTGTTGGATCCAATTCAAATGAGCGCTGTAATGCAATACAATAGAAACAGCACCGTTGCGCGTATTTCTTGTTTTAACTTGTTTGTACGATTATCTAAGGCGTGTAAATTCGAGTACTTGGTTGATTTTTTACTTCAAGTACTGTTTATTTACTTGAAGTACTTTCTTCACTTAAAGTACTTTTAGTACTTAAATAAATACTTCAAGTAATTTACTTGGTCAAATCAAGTAAAAATCCAAGCATTTTCATAAAAATTAATCAAGTACAAATACAAATACCTCCTAATAAAAAGTACTTGAAGTAAAATACTTGAATAACAAAAAAGTATTTCAAGTAAATTTTACTTGAAGTACTTCAAGTTTTGACAGCCCTGTAATCAGTCAGTGACTGGAATGCTTATCTACCAACTTTCCAAGCATTATTTTTCACCTGTTTCACACCTCATTGTATTAAAAACACCTCGACGTTTTAATTAATCTCTTTACAACCGAAAAGTTATTTAAAACAGTGTGTGCGTTTTTGTTTATTAAGCTAATAAATAAACTCACATTACCTGCGTTTACCGTTACATTATTAAGGTCTAAACAATGGAAATTAGCTTAGTAGGATATCTCGTTTCGTTCTCGAGAATGTGCTACCTTTATCAAATTTATTGTTTAACTATATAGGTGAAATTTAAAATGTTTGTTGAAACACAAAAATTTAGTTCTCACAGGTTTATTGGTTGATTTATGTGGAGTCGGTCGTATGCCCATGTTTTGATTAAGGGGAGGGGATTAATTTTTTTTGGACGACACAGTTAAAATCCATGTATTAAAACTAATGCTACATTAGAGTTTAACATTTTAAAAATATTAAATAAAATTTTCACTTATAATATCCCTAGTGCATAAATTATTACCGGAAATTTTTTTGAGGTCACGAATATTTTGAAAATTACCCGAGTCGCGAAGCGACGAGGATAATTTTCTTAAAATATTCGTGACCGAAGAAAAATTTCCGGTAAGTAATTTAAGCTCGTGGGATATTCGGTAAGAAAATTTTGAACCCAGTATAAATTTGAATAAAATATAAATTCTACTTCAAGATTTTATGCTTAACAAAATGAAGCTTTTTCTTAGTAAATTAAAATGCAAATTCCTAACTTTAGTTACATATAACCTTTATAAATAACTTAAAGACATCTTATATTTCCATCTTTTATCAACTTTAATCTACTAATATTAGTGGAACATCATTTACTTTTGATAATTATGACTTTTAAGTACCCTACTTCAAGATTTTATGCTTAAAAAATGAAGCTTTTTTCTTAGTAAAATAAAATGCAAATTTCTAACTTTAGTTGCATAGAATCTTTATAAATAATTTAAAGGCATCTTATATTTCCATCTTTTATTAACTTTAATCTACTAATATTAGTGGAACATCAGTTACTTTTGATTATTAGTCTGAAGTAAGCCCTATCTATGTCTTGTTTCGATGATGAGTTAAAAACGTCTAGGCGGCCATGAAATGTAAAAAGAACGTAGTAATGGCCGCTAGACTTACAAAATGTCAACTACGTAAAAAATAGATTATTAGGTACTATCTAATTATTAAAAAACTGAATCGACAACAGAAAAAGTATACCTAGTGTATAGTATAAAAATGGCTTTAGACTTAACAAAATACGGATTGTGTAGTTTGTGCAAAGAATATTCAGACATTAAAAAATACCATCGTCAGCTTCCCTATTTATCAAAATGCATTGAAGATCTTAACTACGAAGAAACCACGGATGAAAAACTGTTTACAAGAATCCAATATCTAGTAAAATCTCCAAGTAAATTTAATAAAATATCTAAATTCAAATGAAATAAACTTGTGTCTAAATATTTTATATATTTTACTAAACATAGACATTTAGAATATTCCGAGCAAATTTCAGTTTTAAGTCCTATTTATTCTCCATTAAAACGAGAAAACTTTTTGTTAGAATTTGAACATCACTTAAATTTAGTTACAATTATTGTTACTAAATTACAATTATTTGTTATTAAATTTCTTATTTAGTATTAATGTAATAAATCATTTTTTAAACATTTGACAAATCAAATTTGCATAAATTTTTATTTTTATAAGCAAAAAATATTCACATTAATATGATTTTTTAAGTAAAAAAATGGTAATAATTCTACATAAATAAGGCACTGTAATTCCCGCGTCATTATTTTGAATATTTTGACGTTTCAAATGTGACAGGGAAATTTCCAGTGTAATTTCGCCGGAAGTGCTAGTAGATGAATATTTCCGGAAATTTTTGTCGTTGCCATGGAGATGATTGTAAATAAAAGCTTCTGATTGGTTGGAAAGAGTAGGTTCAAAATTTTCATAAAGAAATATTGAAAATACGGCAATGGCAGTTAGCAATTATTTGAAAGCGTCCCGGAAAAAAAGTAGAATTGCGGTGCCCCTCCTAACTAGGTGCTGGATCATATGTAATTAAAAAAAACCCAAGTTTTTTGTTAGATAATCTCTTTCTCCAGGTAGCACTGGGAGGGTTTTTAAAATTTCAATTTTTTACTTTTTGGGAACACTTTGAAGTAAAAAAACGTGATTTTTGCGAAAAAATCGGCTAATTTGTTAGTGTAAAATAAAAAATATTATAGTTATTAAGGATTTACGTTGACCGAAAGCGTTATTATCCTTAATACCCGTGGTGCCTCCAACGTTTAATGTCTGGCTAAATATTCTTTATATGAGAAAAATTTGAATTAATTTTGAATGTATTAGTTTAAAACAAATTAAGTACTAGCATTTACCTGAAAAAATTGTCGAAACGTAATTGTGGTAACCATGGTTGTAAGTTATTTGTCAATAAGACAACACATAAAAGATAATTTTGCGATTGAGGCATAAAAATGTCCGAAGTAGTGAAAAATACCCATCTCCCCCAAGATATTTTAGTGAAAGCTGCTAAAGATGAGCATGCGCTTGTGCCAGAAAAAACTAGGCGGATTTACGAGAAATAATATTTTCATTTTGAGGCCTGGCTGACGGAACACTGCGTGGACCTTGTGGACAAAACCGTTTTGATGGCTTATTTTCAAGATTTGTCAGGTCTCAGATGTCATATTCTCCAAATTCTCTTTGGACAAAGTTTTCAATGTTACGTAAAGAATTAATAGTTCATAAGAAGATAAGAAGTAATGAAAAGTTGATTTCTCTGCAACAGTTCCTAAACCAACTTGGGAGAAATTGTCAGCCTAAAAAGTCGAAGGTTCTGACTCGCGAACAAGTTATACCTTTTTTGAAAGAAGCGCCGACTAAAAAATATTTGACAGAGAAAGTAGCATTAGTGATAGGTGTATTCGGAGCTTGTAGAAGAGACGAGCTTGTAAAAATGAAGTTTTCCGATGTGCGTGATATGGGTTAGCATATATTTATTGACAATTAGTGCCAATATGTGCCAATTTAGTCTTAAAATCAAGAATTGTGTGCAAAAATAAGGAGGAATAGTGAAAATGAGGTTCGTTTAATTTTTAAGTTTGACGACATATATCTCGAGAACGAAACGTTCTCGACGGAATATTCTTTCTACTTGGAAAGTCGTAACATCAATTTTATAACTGATTATGGTTTCTGTGCCAAAATTTTAAAAAAATACCAGCAAATTAAGACCTGCGTGTTTAAGAACGAGGTAAATTTGTTATCATTTAAAAAATCTAAATTGTCTCAAAATATATGCATTTTTCGCAAAAATTCACAAAAAGTAGTTTCATTTAAAATAAAATTTCCTAACTAAATGGCATCATCTTAATTTTAAAAAATATGGCAAAATAAATGCAAAAAACGAATTACCAAAAACTTTAAAATTTTTTTTCATTATTATCTTTTTTTTTTGTTTTTTTGTTTTTCCGAGGCAAGATGGGTGTAGGCTCTGCTTTACAAAAAGGGAAAATAATTTTAAAAGTGATTTCATTAAAATTTGACAGAGACATAAATTTTATCATCCTCATTTGCCGACTCAATTGTATATTAGATTTATTCTACTTTTTATGTACAGGGTGTCCCTAATTCAAGCCTCATCATAGAGATCTCGGAAACTTAAAGAGATATGAGGTCGGTTAAATTGAGGCAAAGTTGCGCAATTTGATGCTAATCAAAATGCCAACTTAGAAGTTTAAATACTTCGAATACTTCCAAAGACTTTTGGAAAAACCGAATATTCGCGATTTCATTTTTACTTTTTTATGACTTTATTTGACTAGATGTAAGAAAATAAAATTTACATTTCTATTGCTACTTTGTCCGTTATTAGATTTACACAACAACGTTTCGTCTTTGAGCTGCCCTTATCAACTATCTTTCCTTAATCTGATCCTGAATTTTATATGGATTTTAAGAGCTTTTAAGATCCCAAAATCAATGACGTATCGCACTTGTTAAAAAAAAATGATATTATTGGCAATTTTGGTGGAAAAATATTATAATGATTTTTCGGAATAAGAGTGTTACATCATTGGTTTAAGGATCCTTAAATCCCTTAAAACCCGTAATAAAAAATCCAGGACCGTATTTAAAAAAAAAGTTGATTATGGCAGCTCAATGACAAAAGGTCGGTGTGTAAATCTACTAACACTGTCTTGTAAAACAAGAAAAGTAGCAATGAGAATGTAAAATTTATTTTGTTATATCTATTTAAATAGAGTTATAAGTCAGAAGTCTTCCGAAGTATTTGAAATTTTTAAACTTTTAAGGTGGCATTTAAACTAACATTAAATTGCACAATTTTGTCCTATTTAACCGACCTCGTATCTCTTTAGGTTTTCGGGATCCCAAGTATGAGGTTCGAATTTGGGACACCCTGTACAAGAGGAGGAGAAACTAAAAAGTCGGGTGCGCTTGATCCCAAGGGACCACATAAGGGGTTCAGATGCTAAGATCATACACCTAGACCAGCACTTAAAGAAAAGGAAATTCTAGGAATTGGCAGTCATTAGCTAAAACCCTGGATGCTTTTACAATCCATCTTTAGATAACACGAAACATATTTTATTCATATAAACAACATATTACAACTAATTCTTTTTATAAACCTATCTAGTGACAACTGTTTGACTTATTAAAGACAAGTATAAAGTCATTTTTATTATTTAATACAAATACATATTTGGTTTATTTAGTTTGCCAGGGACGAACTAGGTCTGACACAACAATAGCAATTTTTTTAACACCCTGTATGATAAAGGCTCAACAATATTATTTTTGGATAGCTTTAACCTTAAACTAGCTATTAGCTATTAGAAGCACTCCAACTGCAGCCATGGAAACCCTACTAAGCCTCCCCCCTCTTGGTATAATTATTAAGGCGGAGGCGAGGATTGGGGCATACAGGCTGAAATGTAACGGCAACTGGTGCTCTGGGCCTGCCCTAGGACACACCAGAATAACGAGCAGTATCACAAACCCAATATTTGAGATGGGCAGTGATACAATGCCAAAACGGATAAATACACACAGACCATACAAACCCAGCTTACCTGGGGCGGTAGTGAGCGATCTCCTGGTCAGTCTCGAATGGTTTGATATACCGATGGATCCAAGACTGACAATGGAGCCGGCGCAGGAATACATGTGTATGACCCCTCAGGTTCAATGCTTATGCTTCCCTGGGGAAATATGCCACTGTTTTCCAGGCGGAAATATATGCCATTGAACTTTGTCTGCGAGAGAACTTGAGGAGGAGATATAAGGGCAGGGACATTACTATCTTCTCTGATAGTCAAGCGGCCATAAAAACTTTGGCATCCCAACAAGTCAACTCAAGGTTGGTTTGGAACTGTCTGCAATGCCTCCTAAACCTGGCTAACCACAACAAAGTTACACTTTCCTGGGTGCCAGGACACAGGGGAATACAGGGCAATGAAAATGCAGACTCCCTGGCCAGGCGAGGCTCCGCAGCAATGTTTGTGGGTCCTGAACCTGTTTTTGGAATACCAAAAGCCTCGGTTCGTGGCTACATGACTCGGTGGATTCAAACACAACATCAGTCATACTGGAACCACATTCCAAGGCAAAATCACAGTAAATCAATGCTGGACTCACCATCGAAAGCATTGACAAGTGAACTACTAAAACTAAATAGGAATCAGATTAGGATAGTGACAGGATTAATAACCGGACACTGCACCCTAAGAAAACATATGCACACTATGGGCATCTATAGAGAAGAACCCATTTGCAGACTATGTGACGAAGAGGAAGAGACAGCCCTCATCATATATGAGTGCCCTGCACTTACTACTGAGAACAAATCAAAACCTCATGGTGGACACTAACCACCAGGAGGCTGGAGACCAGAAAAGAACAGTAAAGGGCTACTACACCTGTCTAAGGTGTCAAACTTTTTTAACTGAAACAAATACACAAGAGATACAACAAGCCCTGTAGGCTGCAGTGTCGAGGCGGACAAAACCTCAACTTGTGTATTTACTTTATCAATCAATCAATCAATCAATCAACCTTAAACTAAAAAAGGTAATTCTAATTGACATCAATAAATTCAACTGTTTACGAGAAATAAAATATCATGGTTGGTAATTTTTTTTACATTATACGGGGTGTTTTCTAATTGTACGTCAATATTTAGGGAAGCAATTTTTGGGTCCATTTTAAGAAGAAAACTTCATATGAACGTATGTCCTAAACGTCTTAACTTTTGAGAATCCACTCCAGATATTTTAATGAAATTTGGTATAAATGTACTATGTATCAAGAAGCATAATTTAAGGTAACACATTTTTTATTTCCACCAGTAGCGGTTGTACAGAATTTGACCTGCCTATTTTGGCATATAAAAAAAAATGTGGTAGTCATGCTGTAATTATGAATAAAACATATGAAAATATGCGTAAGTCTTAAATAGAACAGACTATGAGGTTGTTATTTGAAATAAACCTTACTTATAATCTTGTTTGTAAAAAAAAGGATTTGTATGAGTAAAATTTTTTACGGAAAAAGTAATTTTCAGGTGGCACCACATCATATAACTGTGTATCCGATCTTTATTATACACCTCATGTAAAGAATAAATACACTGAAAGTGTGATAGTTTACATTATCAAAACGTTGTAAATTTAATACGTCTTGAATGGCTGGTACTTGTGAAAGCAATTTATCTCTGTTGTTTCATCAAGTTTGGATATTTTGACAGGTTTTGTATATGAGAAAGCATCATTTTTATATTCCATAAGAGTTATGTGAAATAGGTTGTAAACTATCAGATTTTATTTGTTTAAAATTGAGTCGGTGATCTGGTTCCTATTATTTTTGGGATTAAATGGGCTCGTTGCATAAAATTTATTTTAATCTAAAAATACAATAAATCTCTTTCTTTGGCTATTAAAGAACCATCTCCCAACCATCTTTTTTCAGAAAAATTAGTTATGACGTAATAACGATTTAAAGGTTATGTCTGGCTCTTTAAATTTGCCGTTAGACCAAAAAGCTGTGTAACGATACAATGGTTACTGAGTTTCAATATTAGTTTTTTTTGTTTATTGGTTTCATTTAGAACAAAGAAAATACATCGCGTTCCTTTATTCCGTTATAAAATAAATCGGTTTAATATCAATTAGATATACCGGGTGGTGCGTCGCCGAGCGGAACATAGGAAATCCCATGTAAATTTTAAGGGGGTCAATTATTGGCTCCCCTGTACATTTTACAAAAAAAAATGATAAATAACTTTTTGAAGAGACCAATCTGACAAGTCCTGGTGTCGAGTTTCAAAAAATTTTAATAAGCGAATCTTGAATTATTCAATTAAATGTTATTGCAAAATTACTAAATTTTTAGTTCAGGTAAAACCAAACAAGCACCAGTAAAATGAATATTGTCCCTGACATAAGGAAAAGTGTCAATATATCAGTGAGAGTCGGTATTTGAAAAAAATATATAAATTATTCAATCGACGAAAAAGTATCCATAATTAAGTGGCAATATGCGGGAAACAGTTTTAGAGCAGTATCTGAAATGTTTTCTGTTTATTTCCCCACCAAGCCCATTCCGTCCATTTGAACTATTAAACGTATTGTCAGTAAGTTCCAATCCACAATTACCGGAATAAATAATTGTAAATGTTTAACTCAGGATATCGAAAATAGAGCCAAAGAAAGAGAGAACATAGTTCTTAATATTTTATTGAGTGTGAAGGAAAACAAAATGGTTAGTACGAGGGTTCTTGGGCAAGAGGTAAATAAACATCATACAACGGTATTGCGCACTTTAAAGAAATACAAATATTATGTCGTATAAACTCGAAAAATATCAAGAGCTGCAGGAAGGAGATGAAGAGCGAAGAATGACATTTTGTTTTGAAATGATTGAAGGAGCAAATATACAATAGGAATTTTTTAAGAAATATTTGTTTTACCGATGAATGTACATTTACCCTCAACAATAAACCAAATGTTCAGAATTGCCGGTATTGGAGCCAAGAAAATGAACATCGCTTTGTTTATACTCAAACATAATATCCTCAAAAAACAAAAGTATTTGTGGGAATTATTGGACACCATATCATTGGACCCTTTTTTATGGACTATAACCTGACAGCAGAAACCTATTGGGACTTATTTAAAAATCAAATTGATGAAAGATGAAATGGTCTAGTACCAAATGGATGGTTGCCCTTCCCATAATGCCCGTATGGTTAGAGAGTACCTGGAAAATGCTTTTAACGGCAATATTATTGGTCCATGGTACCGGATACTTTGGCCAGCCATGTCAACTGATCTTTCACCGAATGACTTCTTTTTGTGGGGTCACTTAAAAAGTGCCATTTAAAAAAATGTTCGTTAGAATGTAATAAAATTTCGCAATATCAACTTAGCACCGTTAGAAATAAATTTTATGATCGGTTGGGATATTGTTTAGCTGTTAATGGGGGTTGTTTGAACATTTGTTTAATTAATGTTTTCATGTAATTTTCTATTACTTTAAATAAAGTTATTGTATTTTATTTCATTGTATTTTTCTTAATAAAATATTAAGAGTTCAGTTCTCTCTTTTTTCGGATCTATTTTCGATCTTCTGAGTTAAACATTTACAATCATGATAACCAACTTTTTTAAACCAATGCAATACATTTTCATGATTGTAACCATACTTACTAACTTTTTAAACCAATGCATTACGTTTTTTCTTAATGTGTGGTGTGTTAAACGGAAATGGATAAAACATTATTCTACTTTTTAAATAAACGCATTAAAATAGTACTTATTAACTGATTGAAAATCGAAAGTGTTTCAATATCTGGATTAGCTCCGCTTGGTACCTAATTTATTCCGCTTTCATTCGAGATGTAATGTTGGAACTTAGCCTCGGTCACCTGTGCCAAAATAAAACAGAAATTGATGCCAAAGTCAAATTTTGAATAAAGCTACTAGTAAAAATAACCACATGTCGCGTTGGTCACCCTGTATGATTTTGTATAGCAGGTGATCAAAAATAAATAAAATTTTAGCGTAAAATTTGGGTCACTCCAACGAAACGCCTATAATAATAACTCACATGTTTTTAATACGCGTAGCATGGGATTTTCTTACGAGATTAGATCAAGTTAATTAATTAACAAAAGAGCCGACTAATTACTTTCTGCGCGATCGTAAAGTAAATTAATGAACTTCGGTTACCGTTTCAAACGAAATTGACTTAAATGTTTTTAATATGGGACATGAAGGTATTTGTGGTCTTTGCTTAATGCAAAATGCATAATGAAATTTAATATTTTAAATGCCCATTATAGCTATAACTCTTTTTTACTTTTTTTTATTTAGTTACAATCCTCAAAAGCTTTAAGCTTAAGTACCAACATAACCCGTATGTCTCAAGAGAAGTAAGAGGCAGTTTACCAATACACATTTGGAGAGTGGACACATAAGGGGATGCAAAAAGGACAACTGTCGCATATATTGGAAAATGCGTTCCCAAGAACGCATCAAATTCGCGCCAATAAATCTGATATAACTATTACTTCTTTTCCCTTTTTTTAAAATTTAGTTTCCACCCACACAAGCTTCAAGCTTAAGTACTAACATAACCCATATGTCTCAAGAGAAGTAAAAGGCAGTTTACCAATACACATTTGGAGAGTGGTAACAAAAGTGGATGTAAAAAGGACAACTGTTGCATAAGTTTTAGATATATTAAAAAAAAACAAGTTAGAGTTTTACCATACCTTAAATTTTAAAATACCATTTTAATTTACACCATATAGAGAATTTGTATTTTTTTATTTCATAAAATAGTTGTATTATCCGCAAACACTGTAAATTTTCCTTTTAAATCAAATAAAGCTTAATCATTTATACCGGGTGACAACGAAATCACTACCCAGCCCTTTATTTTCTTGAATGAAAACTTATGGCTTTCAAATTTTAGGATGACATATTATATCATAAGATGCCGATTTTGGATGGTATACCATGTGTCTATCACTTCCGGTTTAACCGGAAACGACATCAACTTTGATTTTTTCAATGGAACACCCTGTATATTTTTAGGAATTTGGATTCTACGGATCATTTTTGATATAAAATCCAACTTATATCCTATACCAATCTCTGCTTGTTTTTGACAAAAGGGCGATTTTGTGATGTCCAAACGACCGCACACTATGTAGTTTTATGGGAAAACAAATAAATGTTATACAAATTTTATACGTTCAATTTAATTCTTCCTAAAGACCCTATCTGTGGGGGTCATAATAAAACTACATCCGGCTTTACCGGAAGTGCTGCGAAAATTGACTTTTCTAATAATGTTACTTCAAAAATTTTAATGCAACACCCTGTATATTTTTTAAAATTTGAATTCTACGGCTTATTCTCAAAATAAAATCTATATTATATCATATACCTATCTTTGTAAGTTTTTGAGAAAATTGTTTGCCCCTATAACTGCATAATGTGCGGTCGTTTGAACATTTCAATCGCCCTTTTCTCAAACACTAGCAAAAGATAGAATATGGACAATAATAGAGATTTTATATCAGGAATGAATCCAAATTTTAAAAATATAGGGTGTTGATTAACATTTTTGAAGTAACATTATTAGAAAAGTTGATTTTCGTGATATTCCGGCCAAACGGAAAGGATTTTATTATGACCTCCACAGATAGAGTCTTCAGAAAGAATTAAATTAAACATAATGAATTTTTTAAAACATGTATTTGCTTTCCATAAAACGCATAATGTGCGGGTAGTTTAGACATCTTTAATCGCCATTTTCTCAAAAAACAAGCAGAATAGGTATAGGATATAATCTAGATTTTATATCAGAAATGGTCCGTAGAATCAAATTTCGAAAATATACAGGGTGTTCCATTGAAAAAATCAAAATTGATGTGTTCCGGTTAAACCGGAAGTGATAGACACATTTATAATATCCAAAATCAGCATCTTATGATATAATATGTCATCTTAAAATTTGAAAGCCAAATGTTTTCATTCAAGAAATAAAGGGCTGGGTATTTCGTTGTCACCGGTATATCATAAAATAATAAATGTCCAAGAACAGAATCCTGAGGAACACCACAATTTATATTTCTGCATTCTGACATAACATTATTTGAAGGTACAATTTGTGATCTTTCTGAAATATATGCTTGCACTTATTTAAAAAAACACGACAAAATTCATAAATCCCAAGTTTTTAACAGAGTAGAATTATTTACACAGCCAAAAGCTTAAGCTTAATCATAAAAGACAGCAGCTCCCAAATCACTGTCATTTAATGACTTTAACATTTTTATATAAGTGTTAGTCTAGTAACTGAAGACCTGAAAGTACCTAAAGCTGTAAATATATCCGTACAGTTTTCATTTGTGGCGAAATTCTTAGGTCTTCGCGGATGCTTTCGAGTGAGAAAAAGTTTATCACGATTCCAACGTGGGAACCGGCTGAAAATGGCCCTCCAAAGTCCCAAAAATGGGTTTCCCGCGAATATCTGCCAAAATATTCGGATTACAGAATTTTTGTTTAGACAAAAAATGAAGTTTACCTCGAAATTTACAAAAATAGTTCCTAGCTTTTTTTTCGCAACACCGATATTTTTCGCAAAAACGGCCGTCGGAAAATCCATAAGATACAGATTTTCTAGAACTCCGGAAACGGCTTAAAATGTAGATGGGCAAAACAATTTTTTATCAGAACGCAAGAAAGATAATAAAGGAAATTTTCTGGGTTCATTGAACACTTGCTAAGGTCTCATTATTAAAAAGAAATGTTAATAACAAACCGTTTTTAAAAAAATATTAATAAATTAATAAAATACTCTTAAAATATTGTGGAAAAAAAACTTTGACCGCTTTTTTAAATATTCTAGAAAAATCGGAATGGACCTAAACTCATATGCAATGATAGGTACGGGTTTTCCCATTCCGAAGAACTTTGAATGATTAAAAAATGTACATTATTGTCAGAGTAATAGAACAATTCGTCCTCTTATAAGTGAATCCATGAGGATAGCGGGATTCTAGCGGTAAAACTGTAGCTAAAATTAGGGAAATTTCGGGTCCCGTTATCTCGAAAACTATCGATTTTTCGAAAAAAATTATAAAAATCATTTTTGTAGATTACAAGGCTATCTTCATTTTTTGTTTAAAAATTTCCCCAGTTGCATATTTTGGAAGATATTGGGGAAACCATTTTTTCGCTCAAGCCCCCAACAGAATTTTGCCACATGGGAAAACTGCACAGAAATTTAAATTTTCCATTAAAAACCAAAATATTTCTCCTCCATTTGTCTCAAAAACCTTTTTTAATCAACAATTATTCAAGTTAATAAAATGATTAATAAATTTAATATATTTTATTATTTAATAAAGGGCCCGTTTAAAGTTTTTTTAAAATACACAACAAAAATATACTTCTTCCATTTCTCAGACACCCCCATAAAATTGGCCCCGACAAAAGTATCAAGGTTTAATCCATTGTTTAAGTAATAAATATTATGGCTTACAGAAGCACGAGAGATGTCTCGCCCTAACTATAGTCTTAAAACGGTTTTCTTTTCTTCTTAAATGAAACATGTTTAATAAATATATCGTTTTAATGGCATCATTTTTAAAATTTTTAAATATTTTGATAGTACATTTGGACAATAAAAAAAGCTATTAATTCCTTTATCTTCTTATGTTAAAAACTCATTTTATTTACCTTCTGTAACTGCCACTTTTAATTTATATATAGTTTTTACTAGAGAGAGAGAGAGAGAGAGAGAGAGAGGGGAGAGAAACTTTATATACTGGGTGACTTATAAATATGATAAGTTCTCAGCATATATTTTTTATTATACGCAATATTTTGGGTCATTCAATTGCATTATACAGTACAACAACATATTATTCCAAATGATATTTAAAATAAAGCGTAGGTTTAAAATTAGTTGTTGAATTTCAAGGTTGTAAAAAAAGGGTTTGTCTCCTTATTGACTGTTGAAATCACTTTTAGGGAGAAACAATAATTATTGCGCCATAAAGGGTGTGTGTCTCGTGAACAAAAATTGGGAATGAGATGAATTAGGATAGTCGTCCAGTGGGACGGGAAAGTTTCGAAAAGTTGCGATGTCATCGACGACCGTGTTCGCACGTCAACGCACGAACGATCTCGACACCCGCTTGTGAATTGAATTTTGTAAAAGTTTTTTGTCAATGAACGATGGTCGCTAGCATGTTTTCGTGCAAAAGCATTCGCCTAAAATTGCCTTTTGCTGTGTTTGCAGCTTTCTTGTCCCACTGGACGACTAGTCTATATATAAATATACGTAGAGTTTATGGAATATTTAAAATTCAAAACAAAGACTGTTAAGTGCTTCACTTTGTTAAGTAGCAAAAGTAGCAGTGCAAAATATGAAATCTATTTTTCAAAATATCTAAAAAGGGAGCCAAACAAAAACAATCTAATGTTCAAAAACCAAATAGATGATGATTGATAAGGTAAAGTTTAACAAACGCTATAGAGAACTAATATCTTGTATTCTTATTTTATCATTGTTAATTTATAAAATATACAAGAAAATATAGGAAAAATTTCAGTAATTATTATAGTAAATAAACGTATGTTCTCTATTGTTGTGGTATGCTTACACAGAATCGATTGACCCCTAACAAACCTGCAGGTCGTCTAAAATAAACTTAAGAAAACCCTCAAAAAACCATTTAAAAAATAGGAAACCTATCAAGCTTTTGGTAGCAAGTTTACAACCGTGTTAAAAATAAAATTAATTTAAAAAAAATACTTAAACTTAAATATTAATTATAATCTACATATTATAATTTTGATATATTAGGACATTACAAATTTATTTTTATATTACAAATTTCTGGCTTTTCAAATAAAATAAAAATTAACATTTATGATACCTACAAAAAACACTACTAGTTTGCAAATAACAGAAACAAAATCAAACAATATAAACAAATATATATATATATATATATATATATATATATATATATATATATATATATATATATATATATATATATATAATATATATTTTTATATGTTTATAAATTAGTAAAATATTTTAATTTATAAATTTCCTTGTGTTTCAATGTCATAAAATAATATTTAAAATAAAACATATATTGTACACAACAAATAAAATTTCAGAACACTAAAACTCGAAAAAAAAACAAAACATAGTTTTTTAAAAAACACAATTTTAGCAAATTTAAAAGTCTGTTCACAAGCATGCCTTTAAGAATAACCCCCCAAAAAATAAACCCTGTGAAATCTCAATATTTAGAAAAAACGTAAAATAAAAATTGTAGTTTATATATTATATATATAAAATATATATTACCCTTATTATGTTTTTTTATTTAAATTATACTTGCTTTTCTTTGCTTGATGCTGAAATAATAAAAAAAACATAAAATAACTAACTTACTACCCTTCTTATTAAAAAAAATGTACGCCTCACAAAGATTATATGTCTTTAATGCCATTATCATCATAAATTTTAGATTTTTTTTTATTAAAATCACTTTAATTTTTATGTTTAAAGTTAAATAATTTAATTATTATTATCAGTATTACTAAATTTTTTAAATTATTTTTTGCCGAAAACAGTGGTAGACTTGCCACCAAAATGTAAATAGGTTTTCTATGCCACCAAAAATTGATAGGTTTTCTAATGCAACCAAAATGTTAATGTTAATGTTAATTATCAAAGATTTTTTTGCGGTTTTTTGAGTTTGTTTAAGGCAAGTTTGTGAGGATAAATTGATTTTATATACGCGCAGAATATATAGCCTGGCACCAGGACCAAAACGGTCCTATCTGGCGGGAACTCCAAATAATTTTTTTAAATATAATAATTATAGTTTATAAAACAATCTAATAAGCCTTTTTATTAAGTCAGCAGTAAATTGGATAAGTAGAATTTCCTTAGTGCCTAGTAAAATAATATCTTTTTATTTTCAAAAAAAACTTATATTTTGTCAGTTAAATGGGTCTGATGGAAGACTCAAAGAAAATAATTTTGAAATAAAGCATGGATTAAACACTTACTAAAATTACATTTTTAGAACAAACTATGCTAATAATACACTTGTAATTTTATATTAAAAAATAAACAGCATTTTGGTTATTAAAAAAACCATGTCAGCAAAAACAAAGCAATACGAATTCATTCAACTACTGGTCAAATATATGTTGACCAATAGGGTGGCATTACAAAAAATGTTTTGCTGTCATTTTTCTTACTGTGAGATGTAAGCTTTTTAGAGTTTCTAAGATGGACTTAATTTTGACGAAGCAAAAAGATAAGAAAAAGGGGTTGTACTTACCAGGACGTGGTGGAAATCGGGGACACGAGCAGCAGACAGACGGGCACGAGGACCGCGCGCATCGCATCACTTTGCCGCGTGCCCCATCACTGCACGCGCCACGACATGCAACCGTTACCACAAGCACTCTGAAGTGATCCGCTTCGACGAGGCCAAAAGCTCTGTCGAACGCTTGCGCGATCTTGAGAGCTTTTGGGGTTCTTAAGACGCGGATACAAAGCCATGCGGCTCAAGAGAGGACCTTTGAAGAGGACGACGATGGATGTCTTTTTTTTATTTTTAAATTGTACCTTTTTTTTAAACAAATTTTCCTAAATTTTTATAATAAACATGTAAATTATTTATATACCAGGTTGGTTCGAATATAACGCACAATTTTATTCTACATATTATTCTTTATAAATAGTAAAATTGCTCTTTTTCATATTCAACCCGACAGAACTTGAGGAATTAACAGTGTAAAAAAAGTGCTTTTTTTTTCGAAAACGGTTAGAACGAGCGACATATATAAAGAGTACTTAATTTTTTAATTCATAGTTAAAGGTTTGTAAAAAACGTTGTCCAGAGTACTTATCAAAACAGGGCGTACAAAAGGGGGTCTTGAGTGTCACAACTAGTCTGTCTCTGCAGCTGTGAGTTTTTTACAACACTTCCTTTAATAGTATTTGAAGAGTCTTACTTGGTATTATATCTTATTAAAATAATATTAAAATATTCCTGCTAGTTCAATAGTTATGTTCAAAAATCTTGGACCTCCATTGTCTTTATTTGATAACTGTTACACAACGTTTCGGTTAGTGATGAATCTTCAACTGTTTTCAAGTAATAACTAAAAAGTATTCTTAGATGCTAGGACTTTTATACTATTCGTTGTTCACCGAAACTTGACCGATTTTTCACAATTCAACAACGGCTGCAGATATTCGAAATATCGATACTGGGCTTGCTAAATAAATTTTGGTTTTTTGCAATTATTACAGCTTCTTTAAGTTTTCTTTTCTTCCAGTGGGTTTCTTTAGGTTGTGCGAGACACGATAGAGACGTCTCGCCCGTCTGTCTCAAATTTTTTTCTCGTCTCGAGAGATTTTGTCTGAATTTCGAGACGAGACGGACGAGAAAATTTTGAGAAAAAACCGGGAGACGAGCCCCAATCTCAAAAATTTTTTAAACTTAAAATTTTAATGAACTAACTGTAATAAATCTCCAA
>JAHBCN010004969.1:0-59213 GCA_019359885.1 Listronotus oregonensis | reverse complement strand
TCCTTTTTTTCAACTAATTTGGTGGATTTCCCCGAAATATGGCATTTACGCACGTTTTGAAAAAATGAAGAGCAGATTTTTAAACCCAAAAAATGATTCCTATCATTTTTTGTAAAAAATTTGATAGTTTTTGCAATAATCGGCCATAAATGCGCCATTTTTTTTTCATCTGCCCGTATCTCGAAAGGTTTTTTGTACACATTCCAAACGGACGGACTAATTTAAAAATAACCCGAAAAAATGCTTTTTTTTAAAAGTTTCAAAAGAAAAACGTGTAAAAATTTTTACTTTTCCTTTTTCTTTTTTAAAATGTTAAAAACCACAAAGGTTTTTTTTGCCTATATTATGCCCCCTCCTATCAATCTGTTCATTTTTTTTTTATAAAAAGTATTTAGAATTTTTTTTTGATTATGGAGCTTTAAAGGGGGAAACATTCCGCAAAATTTATTAATATATTTTGTATTTTTATAAACAACGATTTTTTTTAGGGATTTTTTTGAATTTCCAGTTTTCGAAAATGCTCAGCATGGGGAATTAATAAATATTAAAGGACCATAAAAATTTTGTAAATAGGATTTTGATTTTGAAGCATCGTATTAATCAAAAAAATGTGTGTTAAAATAATTCCCTTACTTTTTTTTTTATTTTTCGACAAAACTTTTAAAAAAGGGGAATTTTTAGGTTTTTCCATTTTCCTTTTTGGGAACGGGTAAGTTTTTTTTTTGTTTTCCGTTCCAAAAGATAAATTTTCCCCTGTAAAAAAGTCTAATTTTGGTTGCCTTTTTTTTTTTGGGGGCAGAAATAAAAAAGTCAAAAATTCTGGAGATGGAATGTTTTTTTTAATGAAGATCTGAAAAGACGTTGTGATGGTAACACGTGGATTACAACTTTAATAATTAAAAATGAAAAAGGAAACCAACATGTGTTTCTCAAAGCAATCCCTCTGGAAATGCATAAAGTGTAGGCTAAATCAAGGGGTGATAAATTTTTCCTGGGAGGGGGAATTTTGAATGGAAAAAAAGAACACAAACCTGACAAAATATGTTGCATAAATTGTTATTTGCTGGGAAAAAAACCTGTTGTTATTAGTCAAAAAACATGGTCAAAGTATTTATTGATTTAAAATTACTTTATAATGTTTGACATTTGACTTCGGGGGAATAATTTTCCGACGACGGGGGGAGAGTTTGGGGGGGAATTACCCCCCTTTTCGACGCCCTTTGAAGTACTCCCAGGGAAAAATGACAAGCTAAAATTTTCCCGTCACTTTTTTAAAGACCGAAAAGATTTTACCTTCTCCAAAGCCCCAAGGGAAAAAAAAAACAAGCCAACAAAGCCCAGTCTTTGATTTTAGTTCAAATTTCTGTTCTGTAAACCCCCCGCCAATATAAATGATAATAATAAAATATAAATAAAATCTTTATGTAACTTTGATAAAAAATAAACCCTTTCCCGTCCAAAAAAGAAAACTGGGAAAATTTAAAAATTGCCACGTTTTTCCTAAAGAAATTTTTTCTGAAAACAAAAATAAAAGTAAGGAATTTTTTTTTCATTTTCAAAAAAAAGAGATCAAAAATTTTCAACCTAATTACTAGATTGTTTTAAAAAAAAGAGCAGAAAGATTGTATTATATATATATATATATATATATATATATATATATATATATATATATATATATATATATATATATATATTTATATTATATATATATAATATATATATATATATATATATATATATATATATATATATATATATATATATATATATATATATATATATATATATATATATTATATATGTATATATATATATATATATATATATATATATACATATATATATATATATATATATATATATATATATATATATATATATATATATATATATATATATATATATATATATATATATATATTGATAAATAGAATGTGATCTTTTATAAATTTTAAAGCTTAAATTTAAGCACGAAAGAAAGTAATCAACAAAAAGTGAGTTTTTATTGGGACAAAATTTTCCCTCGATTTTCCGGAAAACTAAAAAATTTTAAAAAAAAAAGGGGAGTGCAACGAGAAGGGACACTCTTAGCTTTTTAATGATGTATTGTTAGCCGACATGGTCTTGAATATAATTAATTAGCGATAACCCGAGCATTTTTGAAAACTCCCCGGGAAAACTAAAAGAACCCTAAGAAAAAAACGTTGTTTATAAAAATACACAAAAAAAAAATTTTGAGTCTTTCGGAATTTTCAAAACCTTCCAGAGTCCCATTATATAAAAGGATTCGGTAAAATTACTTTTTATAAAAAAATAGCAGATTGATAGGAAGGTCAAATTTATCGAGAAAAACTAACTTTGGCTCGAGTTTTTTAAAATTCTGAAATAAGAAAAGGAAAAAATAACAAGATATTATTGCTACAAGTTCCTTCTTTCATGTAAACTTTGAATCATGCAAAAAAATGCATTTTTACGTGATTTTTTAAAAATTAGCCATCGTTTGGAAGTGTAAGTAATTAAAGCACCTTTTGAGATACGGGTCAGGTGCAAAATATACTTTGCGCATTTATGGCCGATGATTGCAAAATCTATTAAATTTTTTACAAAAATGAAGTGTATCATTTTTGCAGTTAATAAACTGCTTTTCATTTTCGTCCAAACGCGAATTGCGTAAGTGTCATATTTCGGGAGATATCGACCAAATTAGTTGAAAAAACGGATTTCCGGGCTCTTAAGGGCCATTTTCAGGCTCTTGCGGACATTTTTTAAACAATTTTTTATGAATAAAAGCTAAAAATTTATTTTTTATATCTCTATGATTTACAGACGAAAAGTACACAAAATTATTATACTTAATTATTATTTTAAATAGTTACAATTGATGTTTATTAGGTAATTAGGGTTTTTTGATATGGTCCTCACGCATTTTACCTTGAAAAATGCATATTCTTCGCACGACCCATGAAATTTTTTCACGAACCCTTAATTTAACACAGATAGACATCAAGGGACAAAAATGTCAAAACGATCAAAAATGACTCCAGCATCATTACTGTTTGGCCGTCGTGACGCTTTTAATCTCTCTACAGCATTAATTTAGGAAAACACGATTTTTGTCATTTTACTCCCAATGAAATGCCTAACAGGTGTAAATACAAAGTAAATAAAAATCGTGTACCTTTACTTGATGCCTTAAAAAAGGTTTACAATTGTTTTTTACCTTTTTGTTCTAAAATTCAAAACAATGTTTTTACCTTAAAAAATCGTGAGGTCCGTAAATTACGTAAGATTTCTAATTTAATATTTTTTGACTTACCCTAACCCCACAGTATTTAATAAAATGCCAATAAAATTACTATATGAAAAAAAAACAAATTATTAGGCAGTGCATAAAAATTTACAAATATTTGCTAAATTTCGCACTACAACATAGCCTCGTATCCGTTTATAGCGACACCGTTTATAATTGCCGATTTTGAATATTATCACTTGTGCCTATCACTTCCGATTTATCCGGAACCGACAACAACTTTTGATTTTTTAATGGAACACCCTGTATATTTTTTAGAACTTGGATTTTACGGATCCTTCCTAATATAAAATCTGTATTATATTTTATACCTACATCTGCTAGTTTTTGAAAAAATGGCGATGTCCAAACTAACTTAATACCTAACTTTTATTTGTTATTTACCTTTCTTAAATAAAAAGTACATTAGGTTTTATCGGAAATCTTTACTTATCATAAATATTAGGGGTTATAAATAAAAACAAACTATAAAGTAATGAAAAAATATTCAATCAAATTAAATTAACGGTAAACTAAATGTTCAATATGTTGCCCATTTACTTGCTGACAGAGCTTCTATTGAATCTTGTAAAAAATCTAAATATTGCACGCCAGTCAAGGGCTCCTCGAAAAAAATTGGTCCAACAATGTTCCTAAAACGCTTAACCATATGTAAAGACCAAATCGCTCTTAGAAAACCCCCTTTCCAAACAGATAGAGATGAGATTTTCAGTGGACCAGTACCGGGTATTATTGTGATTGAACATACCCTGGGTGTTTTTTCGAAAACAAAATACTAGTTTTATATATATATATATATATATATATATATATATATATATATATATATATATATATATATATATATATATATATATATATATATATATATATATATATATATATATATATATATATATATATATATATATAAAATTGGGTTTGAAAAGTCCATGCAAAAAAAAAAACTACTTACTTGTTTGGGGTAAACCTTTTTTTTTCTATTTTTTTAGGCTTATACACTTCGTCCAACGATTTTCCGTTTGTTGATTCCTTCCCAATAATAGGATTTGTCAAAGTCTGTATCGATCAGTGTCTGCAATCACTTCCTCGTTTGAATAGAATCTTTGTCCCGCCAGCCATTTCTTCAAATTGGGAATAGTAGTTCAAAGGGAACCAAGTCTGGGGGAATGGGGGGGATGTGAAACGAGTTGGAATCCTATTTCCATTAATTTTAACCAAAACTGCTGAAGTGGGGCTGGTGCGTTGTCGTGAGGGAAAAAGGACTTTCTTGTGGGCCAATCGTGGGCGTTTTTCTTGCAGCTCGGTTTTCAAACGGTCCATTAATGATGAATAATATACACCTGTAATATTTTTACCCTTTTTCAGATAGTCGATGAGGATTATCCCCCGCGAATCCCAAAAGATAGTCGCCATAACCTTTCCGGCCGAAAGAACAGTCTTCGCCTTTTTTGGTGCAGATTCCCCCTTGGTAACCCAAGTATAGTAATGAATCCATGTTTCATCCACAGTAACGAAACGACGCATAAAGTCCTCCGGATTCTTCTGGAACAGCTGCAAACCATCCTTGCAACACTTCACACGATTCCGTTTTTGGTCATGCGTGAGCAATCGTGGCACCCAGCTTGCGGATAGGTTTATTATGTCCAAATGTTCATGTAAAATATTATGTACCCGTTCAGTCGAGATGCGCACAGCCCCAGCAATCTCACGTACCTTAACTCTTCTGTCATCCATCACCATATCATGGATTTAATCAATGATTTCTGGAGTCGTGACCTCCACAGGCCGTCCAGAACGTTTAGCGTCACTTGTGCTCATATGGCCAGTCCGAAAATTTTGAAACCACTTGTAAACTGTTCTAATCAAAAGTGCAGAGTCACCATAATGTTTATCAATCTTCTCTTTAGTCTCCTGAAGCATTTTACCTTTCATAAAGTAATGTTTAATCACCACACGAAATTCTTTTTCAAAATCACTTGACTTCCTTGGTTTACACGAATGCCAAACACAAAGAAATAGAACAATAATTCTGACACTTGGTGTGCGTTCATTAAACAGACGCTACTAACTAAACATGACCTCGCCGGTAGTGTCATCTCTCGGACATTGCACGGACTTTTCAAACCATCCCGTTTTCGAAATACAGAGTGTTAAAATGTTTATTTAATTTTTCTATTTTTTAAATAAAATCTATGATAATGTAAATATTGGAGTAAAAATTGGTGTACGGAGGTTTGTTTGTATGACGGATTTGAATCTAATCTTATTATGGCTCTTACTTGTAGGGGGAGCCACCTACACGTCTTTTCACTATTTTGAACCATCACAACTTTTTGGTACGGCCCTGTATTACATTTTTAAGTAAATTAAATAATTGTTTTGTCATTTTTACGTCAAAAAGGTTTACCTGGTAAAAGTTCATATGAGCAACCGTTTTCGAGATATTTGGATTTAAAAAAATAACGACGCATCTGATTTTATTATAGCAAAATTAAAAAAAATAAAACCAATGTATAATTAAACATTATGTATTATTACAAAAATTTTTAAATATATATTTTTATATATATATATATATATATATATATATATATATATATATATATATATATATATATATATATATATATATATATATATATATATATATATATATATATATATATATATATATATATATATATATATATATATATATATATATATATATATATATATATATATATATATATATATATACTTTTATTTCCCGTATTTTTTTTAAATTAATGCTGTAGAGATAAAATAAAAGCGAGCCAGGAAAAAATGAAATCGTCACGACGCGTAAACAATAACGACGCTGGCGTCGTTTTTGGTCGATTTAACACTGTTGGTGTGGTGCAAAATTTTATAAAATTTAGCAACGATGTACGAGTATTGTTAAAAAATACTTAAAAAATGTCCAGCTTTACAAAGATGATTTAAATTCAAACAATAAAAAAATAAAATTTACATTTTCTTATTGAATTATTTCATTTGGTGGTTCGTTTTTAAAAGCAGCTCTTTCTTTTAAATTTAATTTAATAAAGGAGATTTTATATACAATTTTATTAACAAAAAATTAAATGTTTTCATCTCATCCCAATGTATTAAGAGAAGACATAAAGACTAGACAGAATATTGACTTAATATGATTTGGTATTAAATGATTTACTGTTTGAATTTTTTTTTCATTTTATAAATAAAATTCCAAATTTATTATATATATTTAATTAATTAAAGCGCTTGTTTGGGCGAATAACGGTTAATGATAAAAAATTTCAAAAAGCTACTTTTAAGTTATATTTATATTTATATATTACGTACTTATGTTATAATTTACAATTTTATGTGCAATAATATAAAAAGTAGTAGTTTAAAAAAAATATTTTATACTTTACCTAGATGACTTTACATCCGTACGTGCAGAATGCATAATTATAACTTGTTAAAAAATTACCAAGAAACTTACAAATACATAACTAAGAAAACATAAAATATAAAATGCCCAAAATACAGGGAGGTAGGCACTCCAGTATATTTGAGCAAATTACAATCATTGAATTTAGTAACTAATATAACAATTGCAGTTATGAGTCTACACAATATTTATGTAGAAAAAACATCAAATTAATACCTCAAATTGTCCCCAGTTATACAGACAGAAGGAAAGTTTACATTTCCTTATAAATTTCTTTATGTTTATATCTGTAACACTGTTTGGTATCATAGCCCCCGTTACAGAAGTTTTGAGAAAAAAAATCCAGGTGTTTCGCAGAAATATGGATGCCGTATATCAAGCGATCCTTGGAATTTTCAGTTGCTATGGTTTCGCCATTTTGATACATATGTCATAGTTGTTATAATTTATTTCCCAATGACATACAAGCTGGATATTTGAAGAAGTATTTATTGTTGGTTGGGCAAATGCTCAAAAAAAATTTTAAGGATTTTTTAAGGCGAAAATATTTCGAAATCTACCATATATCGAACAGTTCGGCAATGTAAAGAAGAAATCTCATGTATGAACCTCCCGAAAAGTGGTCGACCACTGAAGTTGTCTGATGCCCAGCAGAAAAGATTAGTTTGAAGAGTGGCAAATGTCGTTGGACAGTCTACTAGAAGGGTTTCATATTTCCAACGCAACTGTTTCTCGGTATATTGCTAGAAGTGGTTTAAAATACCAAAAAAGAAAAAAGGCACCCAAATATACTGATGATTAGCTAGCAAGAATACCCAGGTGATGTCGCAATTTAAGGCGAGTTCACTTTGTGAATAACAGATCGATTGTCGTGGATGATGAAAAATATTTCACCCTTAGCCATGCAGAACTACCAGGAAATTTTGGATTTTTCACCGACAATATAGAAGAGACCCGAAATGAAGTTAGATATAAAGCCGAAGCTAAGTTTTCAGATAAAGTATTGGTATGGTGTGCCATATCGGAAAAAGGTGTATCCAGGCCTTTTGTTGGTCATGTAACAGGAGAGGCAGTGAATGCCGAGGTCTACATCAGAGATTGTTTGACTAAATTGCTTAATTTTATCAACGTACATCAAGGTGATGAATATTATATGTTTTGGCCAGATCTGGCATCAGCACATTAGGCCAGAGCTACACTTGACTGGCTGGAAGCAAGAAATATTCCGTATGTGCCCAGGATTGATAACCCCCCTAATGTTCCCTATGCCAGGCCATTTGAAACGTTCTGGGCTTGATTGGCTCAGAAAGTCTACGATGACGGCTGGAAAGCACGAAACGAACAAGAACGTCAGCAGCGAATCTTCCAAAAAGTAAGAGAAATAAATATTCATGATGTCCAAAACCTCATGAGACCAGTTAGGCATATATTACGAGTTACAGAAGAGAACGGACCCTTAGCGGCAATAAATTACATTATTTTTGTATAGCAATGATTAATTTAATAATATAATAGGTTTGAAAAATAAAAGTTTATTTGAAAAAAAACAAGTGGTTTCAATTGTTTTCTCAAAACTTATGTCACAGAGGTTATTATAAATTTTGAGTGCAAGATAATTTACAATCCTTCTATTGCTTTTAAAATGTTTATTTGTTCTATTTTTCGTTTTATATAAATGATGTACGAACGTTTTAGTTTAGACCGTTTATGTACGAACAAGCATATAGCCAAAACAAATAAAGAAGAAACTTACATAATTATTTCCGAATAAAATAATCGAGTTATAAATCTTTAAAATTTAAAAATTATTCTTATAAACATCAAAAGATTCACAAGTTAACTATTCTATTCGGTAATGTAAAAATTATTCTTAAAAACACTAAAATATAATTCTGCACGATATTTAGTTGTCGCAAGGAAGCTTGGTATAAACTTCCCCATATAATCAGACCAGAGCTTGGACGGATCCTTCAAAAAAGAAATCGATTTACGGATTCGGATCCTCGTAAAGGAATCAAATCACCAATACGAATCACGATTCTTTTTTTAAGGAAAAAAGAAATCGAATCCAGGGAATCGGATCATCTTTAGTTTTTATACTTACAAATGGTAACTACAATACGAATGATACTACATAATCCCAAGGAAGTTTAAAGGTGTATGGAAGCCCAATACTATGGCCCATTCGATCAAAAAATGTCCAGCCCAGTATGAAAATAACTGTCAGAGTTGGCCCCGACGATTCTGCGCAATAACAAAATTCTACGAAATAATTTAATGTGTTGCCTACTTACACACTGATAAATTAGTGTGAAGTTAGCCAACACATTATAATTTTATGAGAGCCGGAGTACCGTTTTTTGGATTGATCAAAACCTTCTTATTTTAATGATTAGTGTTTATTAAATTGTGACTATAATTTTGTGTTTATTGTTTGTCACTTATAATATCGTAACAAAATAACTAGAGGTCGTATGGTTTTGTCTTGCAAATCCAAGGATAACATACCCGTCTTTTTAACTTTAGGTAAGTATTTTTTATATTTAAATTAGGTGCTTCTTATAAGATGTAACGTTAGGTATATAGAAAATGAAAATTTGATAGGAAATATTAGTGAGAAAAGTAAGGCAATCTTAACTATCTTTTAGATGATTTCCACAATGTTTATGTATTTCTGTGGATTATGAAAAAGAAATAAGGTTTACATTTAGGTACTTTTATTTCATTTAATAATTTAGTACACTCTTTTAAAGGATCAAAATTATTGATGACTGGGCAGACCAGGCAAATTTTAATATATACAGGTCCCTCTAATTGAATGAAAGGAAGTACAATTTTGGTACGGTTTTTTGGGGCACTGATTACAAATCTAAAAATAAAAATCGGCAATGTTTCGTTTTCGAGATATTCATCATCAAAATCGAAAATCAAACTTACCTTATTTACACTATTCCCTCCTTCTTTTGCAAAATTCTTGATTTTTACACTAAATTGGCACACAATATTTCACAAACACCTTTTAAAAACCTTTTTTTATGTTTATTTTACACCTTTTTTACACTTTTATTTTTTAAGCAAATATGGCTGGTGCCTTTGAACTTAAAAGTTCGCAATTTAATGGAAAAAAGATGTAAAATAAATAAAAATACAAGGTTTTAAAAGGTGTTTATAAAATATCGTGTGCCACTTTAGTGTAAAAATCAAGAATTTTGTACAAAAAGAAAGGAGAATATAGTGAAAATGAGGTTAGTTTAATTTTCAACTTTGATGATGAAGATCTCGGAAACGAAACGTTGCCAAAAAGATATTTTTTCAGATTTGTAATCAGCGCCCCAAAAAACCCCTGTATACCAAATTTGATCAAAATCGGAGAGGAGGCAACTTTCGAGACAATACCATTTGTTTAAAAATAAATTAGATTTTTGGTTTCTTAATCTTGCATTATCAACTTTTTAAGCTCGACATACTGTACACACATAATATTTAACGGATACTGTTACAATGGATACTCAGGTACCAAAGGTTACTAAACATTTTTAACCACTGTTATTCTGTCTCATAAATGTTTGTTATTAGTGAAAAGTATATGCCTAAAAAGCAGTTATAAAAATTTTCATTTTTTAATGTACAACCAGAATCTTAGGATTGGATTAAACTGATTTACACTATCTTGCCCTTCTTTTATCACAAAATTGGTGATAAGTACATAATACTATCATACAATGTTTGAAATTTATTTTAAAAAAATCGTGTTTTTATTTATTCACAAAGATTTTTGGTAAAAATACAAAACTTCCGAAAATATCGACCATTTAAATAGAAGGCAGTAAACTGGCGCCATCTATTTTTTCCATATTATATCAGATGATATAAAATCTAATATTACACAATAATTTTAAATATTCTATAGTAGTATCCTTTGTAATAACTAACAATTTTGTGCAAAAATAAAGAAAACAGTGAATGTTGGAATTTGACATTTGTCAATTTATAGATAGTAACAAAGAATTATGGAAACGGCCCTGACCTACTATTCATTGGCAAATTCCGCGGGGCCAACCCCCCTATTCCCGCTGCCTGCACGCCTGGACAATTTGTTCTACAGTATTGGGCTTCCATACACCTTTAAACTTCCTTGCATAATCCAGATAATTATTCACGCGTCAAAGATTTTAGCACGGAACCCGAGCCGCAATTTATAATTTTAGCCTCATTTTGAAGTGATGTAAGTCTGAGCCAAATTAGTAAATTTTCTTCAAATTTGAATATTATGTTGTTTCTGAGAACAACATGAAGCCACCCTAAAATGGAACATTTTTTCGAACTGTATTTCAAAACTTGCTATGCTAGATCGTCATAAGGTTTTTAAATGTGAATTCTGAAATAACCTCAAGCGAATTATAAATGAGATATCTTTTTGTTATTTTACAGGAAGTTTCACCAGTGCCGTTAAATAATTTTTTGATGTATTAAAATTTTAAATTTATTTTTGGATGACACCCTAAATAGAAATTAATGAATGCCCTATTTATAAGTCCCCCAGGGTTACAATAGACCGATCGGTCGCGGTGGAAGGGTGTTATACCCACTCACTTTAAACCTACCTACCTACCCCCAGGGTTATCTCAAAGATAACCAATATTTTTTTTTTTATCTTGGGACAGTCCACGAAGGCTGATGCCTAAGTACTAACGTACCGTGGGTGTCTTAAGTGTGGTAATAGGGAGTTTGTTCACACGGGACTTAAATATTTGTAGATTGGGAGGAGAAGGAAAAACTTCTGCAGGCAGCAGGTTCCACAGTCTTGACACTCTAGGGATGAAGGAACGAAAAAAGCGGGAAGTTCGGGGCTTCTCTAACTGAACTGTAAAAGGATGCATAAAAGTTTCACTACGTGTTGCTCTGTTGGAGGCCGCCAGAGAAGGAATTATACTGGCCAATTCCTCTGAGAAGAAGCCATGAAAATACCTATAGAAAAGCGACAGATCCCCTATAGCTCAATGGTGGGCAAGAAGAGGAAGCCCTTTTGTGAGCCTTGAATCATTAATAAAACGAACGGCTCTTCTTTGAATGGAGTCCAGAATGCTAAGTGTTGTAGGGGACGCCATTCCCCAGACATGAGAACAATATTCTAAAGAAGGTCTGATTTGGGATACGTACAGAGTGTACAGATTGGAAGAAGAGGAATCCAAGCTTTTTGAAGCTGCCGAGGCTATGGATGTAATGTGTTTGTGCCAGTTGAGGTTATTCTCAAAAATAATGCCGACAAGATTAAACGACTATTTGTTCTGCAGAGCTTGGCCGCTCATATGTAAGGGATGAGCATTGGCAGACTTTTTTCGCGAGAGCGAACATGACTGTGTTTTCGAGGCATTAAACTGAACAAGATTTTTGGCGCTCCAATCCAAAATAAGTTTGAGGTCTTGTGAAAGAGATATATGCATTGGCCTGCGCTTGTTTTCTAAGTCAGAATTACATGGTGGCTTTAGAAATTGAATACTAGAATGGAGGGTACTATCGTCAGCAAAACTATAAATGGGATTGATTGTGGAAGAGAGAAGATCGTTAATGTGTAAAAGAAACAGCGTGGGTGCCAGCACTGAGCCCTGGGGCACCCCAGCATTAATTTGGTAGAAGCTGGAGGAATGACCATCTATACTAACTGATATACGTCGATTAGAAAGGAAACTGGAAAGCCAAGAGCAAAGCTTAGGTGGAAGATCGTAAGAAGGAAGTTTGTTAAGAAGCCCATCATGCCAGACCTGTTTGAAAGCTTTGGATATATCAAGAGCAACGATCTGGGATTCACCAAGAAACTCAAGGGACTTATTCCAGTTGTGTGAGACAAAGGAAAGAAGAACAGCTGTGGATCTACTGTGAATCCATCCGGAATCCATATTGTCTATCATGTAAGATCTTATGTTTTTTTTTAGATACTTTAAGATTTGGAAATTAATGAATTTTTCCATTACTTTGCAAACAACTGAAAGAAGAGATATAGGTCTATAGTCAGAAGGGAGAGTTTTGGATCCTTTTTTGGGGACACGCGCAGCTTTCCAACTCTCCGGGAAAATACCCGTGTCGTAAGAGATTCGAAAGAGGCGAGTTAGGATGGGTGCAAGCTCGGGAGCACATTTTTTTAAGACGATTGCTGGTATGCCATCCAGCCCAGACGATTTTTTAGTATTAAGAGGAAAGAATACGCTTGATCTGTTTGACTTTAAAAATGATATCGGACATTTTATGAGAGACAGGGACAACTGTTGATAGAGGAAGATTAATAGGAGGATCAAGCGTAGAATTGGCAGCAAATTGTTTGGCAAATAGTTCGGCTTTTCCTTTGGAGGTAGAGACAATTCCATCTTCAGAGATTAGGGGTGGAAAAGAATTTGTGCAAAAGTTTTGACTCTTATTTTTGGAAAAGGACCAGAAAGCTTTACTGTCATTCGAGCAAGAGAGAACTTTATCTTTTATCCGATTGTTAAAACGGTCTTTTGCTTCTGAAATGGTCTGATTATACTGATTTCTTGCTTCGATGCTAGCCTGTCGATTTTTGGGATTGGGGGTTTGAAGAGACTTTTTGTGGGCTTAAATTTTTAAAAGTCTGGCTTTGTCACAGGATTTAGAAAACCACGGTTTGTGATTTGAAGTTATGGGGTTCTTTTTAGTGTGGGGAATATAGGTTTCAATGCCTAGTTGAATTGTTTCGGTAATTTGTTTACATATTTTAGAAGGATGATTAGTAGAAAAGCAGGTAGGATCCCAAGGGTAGCTGGCAAAGAAATCTCTCAGACCATCCCAGTCGGCCGAGTTGTAGTGCCAGACGGTTCGTGGCGGCATGCGTTCAGTGGCCTCAAAATGTGTGGGGTATGATACGGTGACCAAACCATGGTCAGAGCGACCAAGGGGAGCAGTTACTGATGCTTCATAGAGTTCGGGGGTGGAAGTAAGAAAGAGATCTAGGGGGTTAGAATTATGGGTGGGAACCCTAGGAAAGTAGGTAGGTTCCATAATTAGATTGGTGAGCGAGTTGCTGATTGCGAAATTTTCTGCTGCTCTGCCTTGTGTATTAGTTTTTGTAGAGCCTAGCCAATCCCTATTATGAACATTAAAATCCCCGAGGGCGATTACTTCGGCCAAGGGAAACTGGGAAATAATATTGTCGATCTTTATTGAAAGGAAATCAAAGAACTTGTTATGGAAATTGTCAGACGGGGACCGGTATATACAGCAGATGAATTTGGTAGAAGATAAAAAAGATCGAGCAACCGGAATTTTTAACATAAATGCAGGTAAAATGTATGCCCATTTTTGGATACCACACTCTATGGTTACGAAAAAAAAAATGTTTTATTGAAATCTTGTTTCTCCGGACCTAGAAAACAACATCTTTTAGTAATAAATCACAGTTTAGGTGTGTTTCCTGATTTTAAGATCTTAATAGGCAGATGTTTTAAAATTCTTTATTTTAATTTCCAAAAATCAATGTGATGGTAATTAAAAATCTTAGTTAATAATTTATAATAAAAGATTTAAAATGGCGGATTTTGGAATATATAAATCAATTTGCCTCAGATTCGGGATATAAAGGTTTTAGGGGGGCTAGGTCAAAATTTGAAAATTAAGAAACTTGGATAAAAATTTTGTCTTAATTTAGAAATATGAGAAATCGATTCCTTTTTGGAATCAAATCCTTTCAAAAAAGAAATCGATTCTGGATCATTTTAAAATTATATAACTAATCCGGATCACGAATCCTATTTTTTAAAAGTAATCGATTCCAGCCTTCGGATCCGTAAAAAGGAATCGATTCCTGGATTCGATTCCAAAAGGATTTGATTCCTACCCAGCTCTGAATTAGACCATATCAAAGCTAGGATTTGACTTAAGCTCTCTAAACAATAGTAAGAATTTTTTTATGTAAAATATCTAATTCATAAAAATTAAATTTATAAATTAGTTTTCTAAAAAACATATAAGACGGGATATTTAGGTAGTAGTTATTTAAAATAACGTCCGTGGTGGCACTACCGCGTTGTCTAAAAGGTGCTGTGAAATGCAATATTTGCATGTTTCAGTGCTTGGGCAGCGTTGACGGAACTGGGGCAAAAAAGATGGGTTAAACGATCTGGAAAGATATATGTATATGTATATGTCTAGTATATATAGTATATATGTATATGCAAATCCTCCGTGAGTTGTCACAAAGATAAAAAAAAACTGCACACAGCTCTAACTAAAATAAGATAATATTATTTAAAATAATAATTTAATCAATTGTGTTATAAAAAAATATTCAAAAAATAGGTAGAATTTAAAAAAAAAGCTGTTAAAAATTCAGATCCATAGCTAAAATAATAAAGTAAATAATGTCCCAAACATCTGAAACGTTGGATTAATAAAATGAAATTGCTAGCATAGGGGAGTAAAGTGGCAATGACGAAGTCAAATCTTAGACAACAATAAAACCGAAACTCTAGCATTTCGTTATTTTTTCAAAAAGTTTTAAAATTATAAAACTATTTTAATTTTATTTTATTTTGTATCCCTTATAGTTACAAGTACCTTTTTATTATTATTTGTAGAGAATGGAAATCACGCCAATATTGACATAGGAGAAAATTGAGAAAATTAACCGTAATTTTTAAAGAAAATAAAAGTTTTTTTTTTTACTTTGTCCCCTAGACCTTTTGATGGGTGTATTTAAAATATCATTCAAAAAAATTTAGGTATTAAAAAAATGTTTATTTATTTATATTTTAACAAAACGTAAATCCTACCTTTCAAGTTATGTGTCAAATTTAAACTTGGCATAAAACACAACTAAGATGCAAACGCAAAGTGCGTAAAGTGATACTTTTTCGCACGCGGCTGCCGTTACACGAACGACGCGCAGCGGAGTTCGGGTAAGCAGCCAAGAGCGGAAAAGTTACTTTCCGCAAGTGTTAGAAACAATATTTTTGCTACAAGCGAGAGAAAAAACATAATTTTAAAGATTTATGATTAAAATATTATTTATTAACGAAGAAATTTATACACTAATTATTATAAACATTTATAGTAAAAGTGCAATTGGTCGCGTTTTGCAAATTTATTGCTGACGCGAGTTGCTTTTCTGTAGAAAACGTGGATGGCGGCGTTGCGTCTTGATGAGCCAATCTTTTGCAACTATGGAAGTAGTTTTTTGAACCGAGAGGTTTAGTACATTGGAAGATGGCACGGTTGTTTCTGGATAGTGAAAGGTGTTTCGGTAAAATTGAGTATTTTGTTTGAAATATCCTTTCCAAAATTTGTTGAATTCTCGAGGTATCCTTCAGCGACTGATGTGGACTTCCAGCCTCCAAGACGTTTAATGTTGGATATTTGTTCTCCGGAGCTTGCGAGAAATGTTGCACAGGACCGGCGAAAGCTATGCCCAGTATACAATTCCAGGTTAGGAAGTTTGAGATGGGCCGCTATTTCCGATGGCATTTTTCCGAAGGTATTAATGCCAATACACTCCGTGTTTATAGGTCACAAAAAATCGCCTATGTGGTGTTGTCAACTTTCTTAAACTCGCATACTTTCTATATAGATTCAAAAAATTTCCATTTTCCAGAAAAGACAAAGCTTCTAGAGCTGTGACTTTTTGAGTCTGGTATGTCTATCAATACTAAATTTTTGTTAACTCCTTTCTACGACAAGCGCCCGCTAAGCCAAAAATCGTAGCCACTTTTATATGTAAATGAGTATCATCTGGCGCTTCATCCATAAATTTCGATATTTCTTCTTTTAAAAAGACTTTAGCCTTTTTAGGTCTAAAACCAACGCTTTGTTTTTTAAGGTAGGCCGTCACTTTGAAAAACTTGCTTAAATCTATGTTCTTTTATAACTTAATGATACATTTTAGCAGAGAGTATCTAGACCATAATGTATTGGGTTTACATATTTTTGATAAATAAAAGAAATAGGCCAGAAAAAATCTCTTCTTCACACCCTTACTTTGACACCAGCTCTCAAACATAACAAATTCTTTTTCATACCTGTGACCAGAGCTGTCAAAACTTGAAGTACTTCAAGTAAAATTTTACTTGAAGTACTTTTTTGTACTTCAAGTATTTTACTTCAAGTACTTTTGACTAGGAGGTACTTGTACTTGATTAGTTTTTATGAAGATACTTGGATTTTTACTTGATATGACCAAGTAAATAATTTGAAGTATTTATTTAAGTACTTGAAGTATTACGATGTACTTGAAGTAAAAAAAAGTACTTTAAGTAAAGAAAGTACTTCAAGTAAATAAAAAGTACTTAAAGTAAAAACAATACTTCAAGTAAATAAAAGTCAACCAACTACTTGAATTTACACGCTTTAGATAATCGTACAAACAAGTTAAAACAAGAAATACGCGCAACCGCTGCTGTTTCTATTGTATTGCATTACAGCCCTCATTTGAATTGGATCCAACAGCAAGACAGGTGTAACAAGTGTAAAATCCTTTATTTTGATACCCAATTTGTTATATTTAATAATGATTACTAACAGCCATTTTTTATGACAATTTTATTATCGAACGCATTCAGGATACGAAACAGTTCCCAAATCACTCCCGAAAATGTCAAAAACGTGACAGTTCAAGAATATTCTATTGGTGCGATTTGACGTTTGATGGAGCGGTTCCCTAACTATTTCGTATTGTGAATGCGTTCATTATTACCTTTATTTGAGCGAAAACCCCTGTATTTTAATAGGCAACTTAAACAAAATTTCCACTAATAAAATGGAAACGACATCAAAATTAAAGTTAGGTTGTTCTGACTTGATTTTGTGTTGATGGGAAATAAAAAAATATTCTCCTTAAGAATAGGTTTTGGGCCAAACTGCTGTAGGCACCCATATGAAAACACTGCTTTTGCGAGGGTATGGATGCCAACGCCAACCCGTTGGCAACCACAGGGAAAAAATCCATTTTGGGAAAAACCAATATTTCCTATATTTTAACCCAAGCGCTCACCCGAGTACGGCATTGCGGTTTCCATAAATTTACATACATTATTTTGGACATCGAATGTATAAGATCCCGACTTAAAACGGGACACTTAGCAACCCTACTTGTTTTCCTAACTATAGTTTTTACCCATGGGCCTACTTTCCAATGACGGACGTAGCGCTCACTCCTTAAAGCTTTTAGGAGTTGTTGGAAAACTTCGTTTTGAAGAATGAACCTTCTAACTTCCTTACAAAAATAAACTAAGTATATTTGTTTTACTTGAATACTTTTAAATATTCAAGTACTTTTATGTACTTAAGTATTTGGTTTATTCAAGTACTTTGGTATTTAAGTACTTTGTTTTACTTCAAGTACTTTGTTTTACTTCAAGTACTTTGGTTTACTTCAAGTACTTGGATTTAATTCAAGTAAAATACTTGGGTGGTACTTCAAGTACTTTTTCAATTTACTTGAAAATGCAAGTACATTTTAATGAATACTTGGTACTTGTACTTGAAGTAATTTTTAAAAAATCAAAAACTTGGTACTTGTACTTGAAGTACTATTTAAGAGTACTTTGACAGCTCTGCCTGTGACGAGATTTTATGGGCAGAAGATCTATACTTGCTATTTCTGTTGCTTCGATAATCGATGCTGGTAAATCGTCGTCAGAATCCATTGAAAATGTTTCTCCAATTTGGTTAAAAAATGCGTGACAGAAAATTAATGTTTGATAGATGCATGAACAATTAGTTGGTTGCTATGGATTCTTTGATAATTTATATGGAGTTATTAAAAATATGTACTTTCATTTGGTAGATTTTCGGTTACAAAGCTAATCAGTTAAATTTTTTATGTCATGTTATCAATTTTAGGAGGCATGTTCTGATAAATTAAAGTACTTCAGCTTTCTGAAGATGGATTATTTTATTTTTTATTTAATAAATGTTATAAAAAGACTTCAAAATTACAGCGAAATTCAGTTTTTTTAAATATATAACTATTATAAGCAAAATTATGCGTTATCTTATAATTAGATACTAATTGATGTTCTAAAAACTAAAAGATTTTATTTTTCCGTACTAGTGCGGAAAGGTGCTATTTTCCGCACGCAGATTAATGCAGAAAAGTATAGTTTTCCGCACGCTTGTAGAAAAAATCTATTCACCTAGTATAAGAGCTAGGGTACATAGGCCTTAACATGAAAGATAAACAAAAATAAGCTTTTATTTGAGAAAAATTATTACTTACTGAGATCTACGCGGGTTTGATCCCTACGAGACTCTATAATTCTTTTCTCAGGGGCTTCAGTACGAGTACGAACTGAACTTGGGCCAGACAGAAGCCCGCGTCTTGCCTTATTCCGTAGCAACTCTCTTTCGACTGGGTTCGTGGTATAGGGTTCGACGGCCTTAGTCCCCCTAAAGAGGGCACGCCGACGCGCGTCACGCTCCTGGCGACGCTGTTCTAGTGTTTTTAATGCGTTATGTACGATAACATCGGGGAGGACGTAGTCGGTATAATATGCGGGAGTTTCGGGTTCTTCTAGAGAGTCCCCGCTCCACGCCACACACTAGTTCGTCTGGGGCTTTAATTACCACGTTCTGCTTAATTATTATTTTAGGAGAGAGGGTACCAGACTTGGCACCCTCCTGGTTCTGGGGTTCCAGCGTGGAATTCTCCAGAAGATTCTGATTGAGATCTATATTTAAATAGTTAAGGGCAACTGCCGAGGACCCGCTGCGATCCGCGTAGCTAGCGGTGAGCGGTCCTGGTTTAGGTATTAAAGAATCATTTAGTACTTGACAGGGGCTAGTTTTGGGATGATTGTGTAGACTAGTCAAGGCCTGCCTTGCGCCCTCCTCAGTAAAATACTGGGGTCTCCCCATCTGGTCGTACAGGGGGAGTGGGGGGGGTTTCTGGCGTTGCAAGCGACGCCGCGCGGTCCTGCCTCGCGCCTGTACGGCAAGATGCGAGCCCTGATTTTCCTTTCCCCTATCGGCCGTGACGGTCCCTTCCGGAACCTGCCAGGCCGAAGAAGGAAAGGGGGTAGTTCCAATTTCCGCCCTTTTATCGGCTATGACGGCCTCATTATGGGCCTGCCAAGCCGAAGGAAAGGGGGGGAGTGTGGTGGTATCCGTCTCCAGACCAAACATATTAATGATTTATTTTATTACAAAACGGAATTAAATTTACAAGAATAAACAAAATATAACTTTTTTTCTAACAGAAATCACAGGAACTACAGTACCAATATGCTTTTAATTCTTATATAATAAAGAAAAACTAGAACACTAAAGCTCTAATGTATTAGGGCAACCGTTTCCCCAAAGGTCAAAAAGAAAATATGGGCCTCGGCCCAACCAGTCAACCTGGATTTCACCCAGTCATTCAAATTAAAATAATTGACAAACAAGAAAAAAAATAAATTATTTTAAGTAACTGATTACACAAAAAGAAATAATCAAAATAGTGACTTGAATTTAAAAATGATAAAGTTAAATAATTAAATTAAAGCAAGGGAAACAAACAAATGAGCAAAAAAAAATAAAAATTTTAAGAGGTCTAAAAATAGAATTTGTTTAAAGCTTAGGTCGTAGGAGACAAGCACCACAGTTTTTGCGGCCGATGTTGATACAAAGGCCTGCCAAAACGCACTGCCCTCTTCCCCAAACTCGCTGTTATCTAGCAGGGCTAACTCTAGCTAACTTTGAGACTCTGATATTCTTAATATATCTCAGGGGACAGCTGAGCTCGTTTCCGAACCCAAAAACTGGAGGAGTTCGTCAGTGCCCTCTTTTATGACCGGCTAAAAATAGAATTATGTTTATTAAATATTAAAATTAAATTTTATCCCTGGTACCGCTTGGTAACACCCTTGGGATTTTTACAGGAGGTTTCTAAGTAGTCCCTCTATCTTTTAAAAGTAATCCCAGACCTGGCACTCTGGGGTATAATATATAAATTAATAATTAAAGTTGGATTTGGACGAAAATTCCCGTTTATTCCCATTTTCCCTTAATGCCGCTGAGCACCCGCTGTGGTTCTTGGCAGGGTGATTCCCTGATACTTTCTCTTCCTTATAAACCTAACCCGGGCGGTGGCACTCAAGGGGTACGACATAAAAATAATCCCTTAAAGTTAAAATTAAGAAAAAATTCCCCTTTTGATCCCAGATTTATCCCTTATACCGCGGGTACCGCTCCAGGGTTTTTCACTAGTTGATCCCTTATTCTATCCCCTTTAAAATAAGATAAACGGGACCCGGGTAGTCCCCGGCATCCCGGTTCAAAATAATAAAATGTAAAGACTTGACACAAATTTAGAAAATTCTTCCCCTTATCCCGAAATTACTAACACTGGAACAGAGGCGCCGTCCGTCTTGGTGCAATGACGGCATCCTCTGCCCTAACTTGTAAATAAAATCCCATTAAACTGGGGAACAGGCGCCGGCCGTCTTAGGCAATGAGGCAGCATCCTCCGTTCTAATCTGAAAATGGAAAGTCCCTGGACCTGCCTGTGGAAACAAGGCGGCCTGTATCCTAAAAGAAATGGCTGTTACGATTCCCAGAGTTCCTTGAAAAAGAAAACCCTTTTGATATATTGTAGATTCTTAAAAAAGAATCGTAAGTAAAAAAAACTCCAATTTAGAAATGCCGGCCCAAACACACCATCACACTTCTCCTCGATAACCAGAACGGGATCAGGTAGAAAGCTGGCCAAATTCGACAGAGCAGCAAACAGAAATGAAAATACTAAACAAAATGACTTATTTTAAAACTGTTACAGAATTCACATAGGATGTCGCTAAGTTATGATTAATTTCGCGGATATCTAAGCTAGATTTTAGGTCGTCTAGACACCCCGCTGGAATTGTTTGACTGTGTTGAACATGACCACAGTTCGGCGTGTTGTTAAATGCCTGATAAACCGCGACTGACGCTATTCCGCCGTTAAATCAAGCTGAGCTATTAGAGTGGCCTGACTTAGTACTATTGAGACAATGATACAAATAGTCTATCTAGGGTGACAGCACGTGTTTCGAGCCCAAAAACCTCGAGAATTTAAACAGCCTATCTTTTATGAACCGGCCTAAAAATAGATTTCATAGTTTATGTAAAAAAGAAAAATCTGTTTTAATGTTACCGCATTTTACCTTATATTTTGGGAGGTTAAAGCCCTCTTTTTTAAGAATAATCCATGACCTGGAACTTATGGGTTTTAATTGTTAAATTACTATAAAAGTTATTAACAAAATTTTTATAATGTTTTCTCATAATTACACACTGTGTTCTTAAAGACAGGTAATTATATATTCCTCGGGTTTTTTTTTAATACGGGTGGATAAAATTAAATAATTATAATTACAAATAATTTAAAATTTTATAGATTAGCCCTAACCGTTCTGGGTAAGCTCCAGGTTTTTATATTGCCCTTAATTTATCCTTTAAACGTAATAAATGTCGGGGACGTATTAAAATGATAAAATAATAACTTTACACATTTAAAATTATATCTTCTTATGGAAATTATAAACTGTAACAAGGCCCGCCGCTTGGGTTGCTATATGCGATCTCTAACTGTTAAAACCATAACTGGAACTTTTAGCTGACCGTCTTTAAAAATCTGCCGTTCTAATAATGAAAAGTACTGGCCTGTGAAACAAGCGCCTACAGAAAGACGTTCCCAGAGTTCTTATTAAACTTTGAATTGAATTCTTAAAAAAAGTCTGAAAATACTAATTTGAAGCGGGTACAGCATCATTTTTAAATAAAACTCTAAAAAAGTAAACTAGATCAAACGAAATGAAGTGCTAAACAACGCTGCTTTTTCAAATTCACCTGGGAGTGCCAAATGGCAACTCCCGGTATCTAAGCCAGATGTGGTCGCTACGACCGCTAAATCTCGACTGACTGTTCTGCGGATTTCGGCCGGCTTTTATGCGATTCCGCGTCATCGCTGGTATTTATAGGATTGCCTGACATTACATTAAACAATTAAACAAATGTCTTTGGAGGGCTGCAGCACGGCAGCCTCCCTCGTAAACGGCTATTTTTTGGCCATGTCTGGTTGGATCTGTTTAAAGTAACATTTATTTATTTGTAATTAAGAACAAATGAAAAATGGTGTGTAGTTAGGACTTATTATAACATTTAAATGATACACCATAATACACACTGGTACTCTGGTAAAGACAGCATAACAAATTATTATTATGAAATTTCTTAATCATAAAGAATTAACATAATTTAATTACAAAAAAATTATAATGAGTTTTATAGATTATCTCAATGCGTTTGTGTGTCAATTAAGTTTTTTATGTTTCATATAATTGTTTAAATTTGTAAAAAATTAATTAAACGTATTTATAATATTTATTTCTTGCATATTAAAATGATAAAAAATACACTTATATAATCTGTATTTAAAGCAATCATATCTTTTAAGTAAAGAAGTTGTTGTTAACATTAGGTGTCCTTAGAATTTGCGTATTTTTAGGGTATTTAACTGGTTTAGAACCAAGGTAACTAGCAACTTTAAAATATCTTTAGTTTTAAAAACAATAGAACTTTAAATAATTTAGGAAAAGGTTGAAAAAAGACCCGAAAATAACAAAAAGGTCAGTATTTTATTAAAGTTTAGCCAATTTGCTATAGAAATTAAATTAATGCTGTTGTTACTAAAAATAAATACGAAACACTTTATATTAAAAGATATTAAAGAAATAAGATGCTTTTAAAAATAAACCAATAAAAGGGGATACAATAAAAAAAATATTATTTTCTTATCGTATTTTTTATGTTTTATTTAAATAATTTTCTACATATTGCCTTTTTTAATTACATAAAAAACCAGACTATCCTCGTTAAACGGATGACCCTATACCCGGTAAACCCATGTGCCAAAAGTAATTGTCGCATGTGGATATTATTGATTATTTTTTGCAATTTTATTTAGTGAGGGGGTGGTTTCCCACAATTATTGATGTGTTTTTTTAAATATTGCAGTATTCCGTTAAACTTATATTATATATATATATATATATATATATATATATATATATATATATATATATATATATATATATATATATATATATATATATATATATATATATATATATATATATATATATATATATATATATATATATCGATTTATTCGTCGATCGCACGCCGCTGAAATTGAAACTTTTAATTCTTCTGAATTTTAAAAACTCAAATTTGTATAAATAACATTTTTGATATGACCCCAAAGGAAAAAGTCGTTTGGCAAAAGATTAGGAGACCTAGCTGGCCAATTTATGGTGTAATTTGGTCCTATAGTGAGTCCATTGAAAACGTTTTAAATATATTCCCTTACTTCTCGTGAATTGTGTGAACAACCATTCATTTGGAACCAAATGTCTTGATTGTCAGGTGCAACTTCTTCCAATGCCGGCCCCACTTAATTTTGTAATAGTTCTAAAATAGTTTTTGTTCCCAAATTGTGATTCAAGAAAAAAGGTCCAATAATCCGATGTCCAAATATAACCGCCCAAACGTTTACCTTTTGAGGGTATTGAGTCCTTGTAGATACAAGTCTGTCTTCTTTTTTTTGCTCCAGTATCTAATGTTTGGTTCATTGTTTAATCTAAAGGTGCATTCTTCACTTAAACAAATATTGCGTAAGAAGTCCCTATCGTTATTCGCCATTTTACCTAACTTTAAAATAAAAATCTGCTTTTCGGATCTCATCGCTTTCCCTTAATTCCTGATATCTTTGATATTTGTAAGAATGATATTTATATTTTTTAATTTGCGTAGTACTGTGCTGTGATCTTTTCCTACAACTTTGCCAAGAAGCCTGGTGCTAATTCCTTTATTTTCTTCTACATGAAGTAAAACATCTAAATCGGCATTATTTTCTTGAGCTCTTCCATCGAGTACATTATTATTTCGCTCTAAGCAGTCGCATTTATTAATAACAGAACCTTTTGTCTTAAACTTATGAACGATATTTTAAACTGTTGTCTTACTTGGAATGTGTCTGTCAGGAAAAAACGTAGAGAACATGTCGGATACCCTTCGATAACTATTTTCCATGTAATAACATTTAATCATTGTTATTTTTTCTTCAATACTGTAAAACATGTTGAAATAACTAATACAAAGTAAAACGTCAATTAAAAAGTTGACAAGACATTTTATCAAACTAAAACACAGTTTACATACCAGAGTTGCAGCGGTCCTAGATTAAATGCAGATCATCGCAGAGCTAGACTGCAATTCGCCAGGAAGCATGTAAACTAGAGATGGGTAATGTATGTTTTTTATATATATATATATATATATATATATATATATATATATATATATATATATATATATATATATATATATATATATATATATATATATATATATATATATATATATATATTTGGATAAATTTTTCTGGGATATACTTGCAGGTAGTATCTCTGCTTGAGGTGGCATTACAAGTCTTATGTTGCTCTTCTTGAATTTTTTTAGCAATTTTTATTTAACTTTTCTAATAAGTAATGCTCTGCTTAAGATATTAATTTTTTTAAATTTAAAATGGCCCATCCATTTCTGTTATTAGAGCTGGTCATTCACGAAAGTTAAGGAAGTATGCAAGATAGAGTGTCCCCGTTAAAGTGCAGAAAGACAGACGTGTCAGGTGCCCCTGAACATTGTAAAAATACTTACAAAGGAGTATGACTATAAAAAATTTATAGCTTTCACTGCTGCCACTGGAATTATAAATGGTCTCCAAGGAAAAATCACAGTGAATTAAGTTGTTCAATCTATGTTCATCCATTTTAGTAACACTAAAATCTTGGACTTCCATTGTCTTTGTTTGTTAATTGATCCACAACGTTTCGGTTAGTGATGTATCTCCAACCATTTCCAAGTAATAATAAAAAAACTACTCTTAAAAGTTACGGCTTATATACTATCAACGAATGTCCATCGTCCTGCACCAAGTAATTATAAAAATTAGGAACTATGGTGGCACAGCTTCAACAACTCCATCACTACATCAAAAGGCAGAGTGTTGCGTTCAACTAGTGTGTCATCTTCTAGAAGAAGAACGCACGACCCTGTTTTTGGATGGACTAATGAAGTTTTGGGGAAGCTGTGTTGTAAATGAAAAAAACACCATCAAAGAAAGTGGTAACTGCCCCATAACTTACTGGAATATTGTAAATTCACAAAGAAAAAAAAAAAAACCGACATCAAAAAACACTATAGATCCTATTATTTTAAATCAATTCTTTGTAAATGTATCTGAAGACATTATAAAAAATCTGCCAAAATCAAATGTAAATGTAAATATTAAACCTTTTGGAAAACTAAATACTTACTTCATTTATTTTTGGGGGAACTAAGTTTTAATGATACCCGAAATATCATAGATTCACTTAAAAACAAAAAATCTAAAGACCACTTTGAAATCTCTGTAAAATTGATAAAATTTTAAAAAAATACTTATATGTCCTTTAACCAAACTTATTAATCTTATTATAAAACAGGGTAAATTTCCAGATATATTAAAAATCTCTAAGGTCATTCCCATTCATAAAGGAGGTGAATTGATGCCACATAATTTTAGGCCAATATCTTTAGTTCCAATTGTATCAAAAATTATTGAAATTGCTCTTAAAAAACAAATCAATGAATATTTCGAAAAAAATAAGCTTTTTTACGTCTCACAATACGGCTTCAGAGAAGGTAAATCTACCAGTGAAGCTCTAATCTCACTTTTACATAGAATCATACAGGGAATGGAAGCAAATCAACTTGTGGGGACAACCTTTTGTGATTTACAAAAGGCATTTGACTGTCTATGTCATGAAAAACTTATACAAAAACTCAAATATTATAATTTCAATAGAAATAGCCAAAATTTAACTTTTATCTGAGCAATAGGTTTCAATACACTTCCTGCAACAATAATCTTTCAAAATACTCCCAATAAAAACAGGGGTACCGCAGGGTTCTGTTTTGGGCCAACTCTATTCTTAAATATATTAACGATATGCATGAAAGTCTGCAAGATGGAAGCTTACTTTTTTGCAGACGATGCTACTATACTAACAACAAAAGACACAGAAAAAGATCTATGGGATCTATGAACAATAGACTGACTGAGGCTAAAAATTGGTTTACAAACAAACCATCTCTAAAAGATACTAAAACAACAGGTTGGTTTTCACTCACAAAGATCTGTTGGAAAATGATTTAAATGATTTGCGCTAAATTCTTGGGCATTCATCTAGACCCAAAACTGAACTTTAATATACACGTGGATCATCTAGCCAAAAAAAAGGCCCCCCTAACATCTTCCCCCATAAGAAACTTAGCTATGAATAATACAAACGACCTTAAAAGGCTTATCATGCCCTTATCGGCTCTCTGCTGTCCTATGGTCTGATAGCCTGGGGTCACACGGCTGCAGCCAATAGAATATTTGGACTGCAAAGAAAGGTCATAGTATAATCTGCGGGCTCGGGGTATAGGGACGAGGTAAGGCATAAGTACAGAGAACTGGGCATTCTTACCTGCCAAGTCTTTATATATTACTTTGCCTTATTAACGCACATCAAAACAAACACACTTTCACTAGAGCAAATGAGATACATACACATAATACTCGTACAAATACAAAATTTCGCCCTAAATATTACCGATTAAATTCCAGTAAAATAGGAGTAACTATTATAACATGGTTTTTCTTAACAAAAATACATAACACAATACTAGAGTTATCTCCTAAAGATTTTAAATCTTATGTAAAAATGGTTTTTGCAAACGTGGGTATTATGGTGGGGGAGTTCATTGATGACTGTGATATAGTATGAAATGAATGAAGAATATTATCATGTGGGGGATATCATTGATGACTGATATAGTTTAAAAAGTACTGTGATATCTCACAATTGAAGACTCATAATTTTAAAAATAAAGGAAAAAGTAATTAATTCAATACTGCCCTTTTAATCCTATTTCTAATCCTATTTTAATATTGTTAATTCCATTTTAATATTTGTAATCATATTTTAATATTCTTAACATTTTAAACTTTAGTGTACTGAAATTTAGGTAATTTATTTTTAGATGTATTGTGATTTAGATTATGTATCATAATTACATTGAGTTTTTTAATATGTATAAAAGTACATGTTAACATAGAAAAAAGACTGACGTGTGTAAGCACTGTATGTGTAGTAACATGAATAAATGATTTGATTTGATTTGATTTGTGCCTCCGTAGATCCTACTTTTAATAAAATATGGGAACTATGGGCCAAATAATAGACTTCCGATGGGTTTAGTGCTCTCCCTAGTGGTAGCAAATCTTTATATGGAATAAATTAAGGAACAAGCAATTAAAAACTGCACTAATTAAACTAAAAGTTTGGTTAAAATATGTTGACGATACTTTAATTGTATGGACAGGTAATGACGAAGAACTTGAAATATTCTTAAAACATCTAAATTGCTTCCCACCTTGTATTATTACTATATTCACAAGGAAGTGGAAGCAAAATTCGGCTTCACCCTTTTTCTAAATTTTAATTAAAAGAAATAATGGACATGTACAAACCTCGGTATACAGAAAACTTACCCACACTGGACAATAATTACACCAACATTCTAATGGCTCTACAGAACACAACAAGGGGTCATACATACTTTATATACCCGCGCAGAAATCTTATTTAAGCAGTAAGAAATCCCTACAAGAAAAAATAACTAATACAACCAGGGATATTAAGCAGAACGGCTACAGTGAGAGACTGGTTAAGAAAACAATCGACATATATCAAAATAAGACAAAAGCTCTTACTTCATCAAGACTCAACAAGACCAAACATTTATAACAACTCTTTGGAAAAGATCCGCAGAATCGCGAACCACTATAATGGATTTTGAGATATTAGGCGTTAAAAAAACATTTCTAAAATTTTTAAAATCAACCCCTATTCCTAACTCTTATTAATTAGATAAAAATTAACAAAATTACAAATATTTTTACACCTTATTCTTTACATCTCAACGTCTTTTACATGACTGATCATTTGTTATTTTCACGTCATGGCCTACTAAAATTTTGGGAAAAAAATCGATTTTGGCAGCCATTTTAAAATCAAATTACAAGTGTGACACATGGTTAAAAAAAGAATTTTAGGCGGATTAGGTAGGCTAAAAATATATACAGGGTGCTATTTCAAAATTTTTAAAATTTAGAGTTACTTCCGGTGAAACCGAAAGTGAAAAACATTATTTTATTTGGTCATTAAAAGCGTGTTCTTATAATAGGTGCATTACTTAAATTTCAAAAATAAATTTTTATTAATAAAAAAGTTATGGCCTGTTACATGTTCGCTGGGTCACCCGGTATAGTCGTAGCTTTTAAAAATAGTTTTTTTAGTAGTCACTTGCACTAATTAAATAAATAAATAGATTTTTTTTAATACCTTGAGTGCTTCTAAATTTTTGTAGAAATTATACTGGAATTTTCTTTGTCAGCATGTTTCAAAATTTTTGAAAGAATTCGAAATTTTAATTTTATTTACTATTACTACTACTACTCTTCTACTTTTAATAAATTTTTCTTTAAATAAATAAAAAATGGTTAGGTTACATGACCATTTACGCTTTTTGAAATTGTTTCTTAAAATAGGACTGCCATTTTTAATACCTATAACTACTGGCACAAATTAAAAAGAATAATAATAATATATAATTTATATATATATATATATATATATATATATATATATATATATATATATATATATATATATATATATATATATATATATATATTTTTTTGTATCAAGGGTATGTAATAAAATCAAATATGGACCCTATGTATATCTATCCCCTTTGTTAGAGCAAAATTCCAAATGGAAATAAAAAAAGAAATGCAGCTTAAGTGGTATGTCGCAACCTAATGCCTTGTAAAATCAGTTAACTTCTTTAACTAGATCTATGTAGTCCTCCGATTTCTCATTACTTTGGAAGTTACTACATATTATTTTAAAGGCCGTCCATGTCCTATTTGGTTTTGCCAAAAATGTAGTTTTAAAATTTTTGTCTTTAGAAACAAATTGTGTTTTCTTCCAAAAAGTTTTTAGTCAAAGGAAGTAAATCGAATTTTTACTGTTTACTACGGTTTCATTATTACTGTTTTTTAAAACCTGGAGCAATGTTTTTAAGAAGCGGTTACTTTTTTAACGATATAATGTTGGTTTCTGGCTGTGCGCTCTCATTCGCATAAAAAACAACAATATTTGGTGTTGCTAATCTGCACTGTCAGAAGTGCAACATTTTTTAGATCGACACAGATTTGTCATTTAAAATATTTGTATCTTATGCTTTAAAGTAATAAACACATTTGCCTTTTTATATTTATAGCATATCAAAAATAAAAAGATAGAAAGAGAGGAATATCTTTAAAAAGTCAATCAACAGTCGCCACTCAGTAGGTTCATAGAATTCTTGGTTTTGTACGTAATACGACAACTTACAGCTCAGTTTAAGAGGCCATTCGCGCCGCGAAAATTGGATCCAATTTGGGGTTCGGAGCATATTGTTTTTCTCAAAAACGGTATAAGTTATCAATAATTTTCAAAAACTATATGAAAGCCAATACTTAAATCTAGGCTTCTGCTGTAATAGTTTTTTAAATTTGGATTTAGTTTTTAATATTTCCTTGAGTGAAAGTCACCCTATTATCCGTTATGTTTAGATACAATTTTTTCTTAACTCGACTCATATTTCAAAAATCCGTTACAGCAGAGGCATAGATTATTTCCTTACCTTTAAAATGGTGTATAATTTATGTCATTTAAGGGAAAAATAGTTGCCGAAAAACGTTATCTCCTGTAGGCTTGCAATCGGAAACAACATCGCATCGATACACCGAATTTGGAAGAACCTAAATAAAATATAATATTTTTAATGCGGCTATACGAAAATTGTGGTAGTGGGAGTTTGTTAGTCTCCGCCCACCGTCTCCGCGTCCTTTCGCCCGACCCCTAAGGTGTAGCGTAAATGCACTCTTAAAGTTTATCTATATAAGAAGGAATTATGGAAATAACACATTTATTTTGCAAGGAGAATTTGCATGCAGATCAGTTTTATGAAATAAAATAATAAAATCGTCTATTTTGCCATCAAAACACTTTACTTTATTTACGTCTGAGTGATTCATCTAAGACTAATCTTTTGTTGTAATAATTTTGTTTCAGATGATTTGGCTTTTTGAACACTGGATAGCAATAACCTTTTCTTTATTGTTGGTCCTAATTTGTTATTGTTATTTTTATATTACACGAAATAATAACTACTGGAAAAAGATTGGCGTTCCTTACGAAACTCCTTACCCTATAGTGGGATGTTTTGGACCGGTTTTTATTGGAAAACAGCAGGTGGGAAATTTATTGAAAGATTTGTATAGAAAATTTCAAGGGCCGTATTTTGGAGTATACATACTTGACCAACCGGTTCTTGTTCTCAGAAATCCCAACATTGTAAAGCGGATTTGTACTCAGGATTATTGTTATTTTGAAGATAGAAGTTTTGCATGCGATGAAAGTGCTGATAACGTATTTGCAAAAGCACTGTTTATTGCAAAAATCCCTGAATATGGAATGATTAAAAGAAAAGTAGCTGGAGGGTTCACCCAAGCGAAAATAAAACAAATGTTTTATATTATGATGGAAAGCTCAGACGAACTAGAAGAATATTTAAAAACAGACAATACTGAAATAACAGACGTTGTAGAAGTTGCCCATAAATATATTACAAACGTTGTAGCAGCGTGTTTCTTTGGACTCGACTTAAAATCCTTTCCTGAGAAAAAAAGAAACGAATTCAAACAGGCTTATAAAAATGCATTTGATTTTAATTTTTACCGAGCGTTTTGCTTCCTTTCACATTTGCTTATTCCAAAATGTGTTTCTTGGTTTAAACTAAAATTTGCTGATTATGAATATTTTAAAAATGTTTTTCTGGATACCGTGTCGTACAGAGATCGAACTGGATTTAAAGCAGATGATTTCGTGGACTTTTTAATTAATATAAGAGACACATGTGATAACGAAGATGACAAGTTATTTTATGGTAAGGTATTTAAATCAGTACAAATTTAACAAACATTACATGATTATTTACCTAATAAGTTATAGGAGTGACAATTAAAAATCATATTTTTTTTTCAAATAATAATAAAGCCTTTAGAATTATTTTGCTAGTAGTAAAATAGTTATTTCCTTAAAATAAAAGAGAAAGTAGTACTTTTTACCACGTGAATTTAATTTCGCAAAGACCCATATCCGATTTTAAATAACTCCTAAATAGCGTCAAAACCATTTTCATAAAAGATTTTGGGATAAAAGCTCATGCTTCTGGGTATTTGTTGTGTTTTTGCCCTATATAGGACTTGACAAAAAATTGTAAGTGTAAATCAATTTTTAATTACTCACTGCTACAGTATAATGTTTTTCTAAAAATAAAATATGAAATAAATAGTAACAATATTATTATTACTAATAATATCTTTCACAGCTCTAATACTTCAACTTACAGACTAATGCAGAAAAATGCCAGTAAAGTCAGTTTTCAAACCATGACCAAGTAGTTCACTTTGCATCTCCATGTAGTAATAATTTTGCTGTTTTTTCACAAGTCAACTATATATGTATTTTTATATATATATATATATATATATATATATATATATATATATATATATATAATATATATATATATATATATATATAATATATATATATATATATATATTATAAATAAATATATATATATATATATATAATTTTAATTATTAAATTTATAAATATTAATTATTTAATATTTATTAATAATAAATATTAAATAATATATATATATATTAAATATATATATATATATATATATATATATATATATATATATATAATATATATATATATATATATATATATATATATATATATATATATATAATATATATATATATATATATATATTTATTGTGTGGCTGTGTTATTAAAAAAAATATATAAAAAACATGTTTTAGATACAAATTTTTTGTTGGCGCAAGCTTTGACTTTTATTGGTGCTGGATATGAAGTAACAAGAAACTTAATAATATTTACACTTTACGAAATGGGTCGTAACCTAGAATATCAGAAAAAGTTAAGGAATGAGATTCATGATAACTTTTCCAATGAGTCTGCTAACATCACGTTTGAGAAATTACAAGAGATGAAATACTTAGATATGGTGACACGTGGTAAGATATACAACAAAATTTTAGTAGATTGTGATAAAAATTTAATAAAATGCATAAATAGTTTTTGTCATAGTTTCTTCTGATAAAATACGCCAAAAATATTGGCATAATTTATATGGTAGTCATGCTTAGGAACATAACAACACAAAGGGTTAAAAGCGTAAACAATTTCTTAAAAGAAAAAGTTTTACTTTATTTAAATTATGACACATATAGGAAATTTTACACTTATATGTTGATCTAAATTTTGAGGAAAAAAACGATTAATGGAAGAAGAGAAAGGTCACAATGGACAAAAACTTGCTTTAAAGAAAACTGAATGTATTCTTTTTTAGCTCTTCTAAATAAGAGAGAAAACATCAGTGTTGACATATGTTAGTTTTAATAGAGCCAACAATTTACGGATATTCATTTATTTGCTGTAACTCTTAAATGCCTAAAGACTTTTTACTTATGTCAAAAACTATTTAAGGTTTTCTGCTCTATTTAAAATTATTATAATACAAATGAAATTATTGACCCTATTCCGTCATTTATTTTCAAAATAATTATTCTATAAGTAAAACAACAACCCTATTCTGGCAATTATTTTTGAAATAATTCTCGTATGAGTAAAATGGCTTTAACTAAACTATTTGTGCAGTGTTGTTGGCCATTTATATTTCGCACAATCTTCAGAAAAACTTTATAAAACCTATGAGCCCATTCTGGCAATAATTCTTGTATCTGGGAAAAGGTTCTAACTTAACTAATTGTTATGCAATGTTGTTACCCGTTTATATTTGGTACAAACTCTAAAATTTATGAACCTCTTTCTAACCAATTTTGAACTAATAAAAAGTATATTTTAACTATATTAAATTGTGGTAGTTGGAGTTTTGTTATTTCGTACAATAATTACAGAATCCACGATCCATGTTTGACAACAATTTTGCATAATTTTCTATAAAGAAGAATTATAACCAAATTATATTTTGAAGGTTTTGTGCAATTTTTTGTTTCACGTCTATATTTGGTACAAACTTTACTTAATAAACTTTGAGGTTTCGAGCTATTGTTATGTTTAATGTTTTTGGGGTGTTAGTGATGGCGTGATGTCTGGTTACTTGATTTTTCGCCTAACTGATGATTAGCATTTCAGAAATTCTTTGGTTGGCAGTATTACGAAACTACTTGGGATTTGGCGGTCTTAGCCGTGGATTTATACAGTTTGTAGAGTGGGCGTTTTGGTTACTTTCTTCCAACGATTCCGTCGTTCTGTTCGTAAAGGTGATTTAGTACTCCTTAATTATGAAGATCAAGTTTTGTTGATCTTAACTTTTGCTTTTCTTTCTTATTAAATTGGTTGCTAGGTTATTACATATAAACAATGTTTTATATTATGATGAAGCTGAGATAGGATTTTGCATACTGATAACGACTTGTGAGTTCCTCATAATATATTCATACGTTGTACAGCGTGTTTCTGGACTACGTATTATCCTTTCCTGAGAAAGAAGATTCCAGGTTATATGCATCTATTAATCTGTATATCGAGCGTTTTGATTCCTATTACTTTGCTTATCCAAATGTGTTTCTAGGTATAATAAATTTGGATAGTGATATTTTAATGTTTTTCTGATACCAGGTCATCAGTGATTTCGACTGGATTTAAATATATGATTTTGACATTTTTAATTAATATAAGTAGCAATTGACACAAATCATATTTATGGTAACGGATATTAAATCATCCAAATTGAAAATATACATGATTATTTACTAATAATATAGAGGACAATAAAAATCATATTTTTTCAAATAATATAAACCTTAGATTATTATTAGCTATAGTAAAATATTAGTCACTTAAAAAACAAAAAGATACTATTACATAATAATTCCAACACACCCATATCCGATTAATATATCATATAAAACCATTCTAAAGATATATGGGATAAAAGTATTTTGGACCGTATGTGTTTTGCCCTATATAGGACTTGCAAAAATTTAATTAATCAATTTTTAATTAATGCTCAGTATAATGTTATTCTAATAAAATATGAAATAAATTACAATAGTTTTACAATGATATCTTCAACTAAATACTCAGACCAATGAGAAACGTAACAACATTTAAACCATGGACCAAGTAGTTCATTTCTGCATTCCATTATAATTTCGGTGTTTTTCAGATAGGATATAGTAGATTTTAATAAAAAAATATATTATAATATATATATATTAAATATATAGATAATATTAAAATCTATTATGTTTATATCTAAAAAATATATATTGTGTGGTGTGACTGGTTTTAACAAAAATTAAAAAACATGTTTTAGACCTTTTTTGTTGCCAGTTTGACTTTATATTTCTGGTAAATCGTTTACAAAATTTACACTTTCGAAAGGGTCGTAATCTAGAATATCAGAAAAGTTAAAATGAGAACAAAACTTCAATGCTCTAACATACTTTGAAAATTACAAGAATGAAAACTTGATATGGGACACGTGGAAGATATACAAAATTTTAGTAGTTGGAAAAAATTTAATAAAAGCAAAAAGTTTTTGTCATAGTTTCCGAAAAATGCCAAAATAGATAATTTTACCTAGATCGAATAACCGTGCAAGTAGTTCGGAAAATTCCCAGTAGCCAGCTTCAAGGGACGAAAGCTGGCTGGGTGCTACCAAGTCCCATCAAGAACAATAATTTGAGTATCCTGGCTGCAAAACAATGGTTCCAGCTTGGGAAATAGATACTGGCTCCACACATACCATCGTAAGGCCGAACACCGTAGCCCTGAGAAAAATTACATTTTGGAAACAGCTAACGAAGAAGTTATACCAATTAAAGAAATACATGAAGCCAGAATAATCTTGGGACAACAATCTTTATACAGGTTGTGTTTGTTGCTGACATAATGTACTTAACCTTCCACAACGAATACGGCGAACTAATGATCAAGAGATTGTAATAAGATATCCACGGAACAATGAAGCATTAATAATATCTACTACAGTACTACATCTAGAACGGCTGTGCCGCTATCAAGGCTGAGAAGATACTTCATCGATATGATTAAAACTTGGAAGGACGCAATTTTACGAACTTATATTTGTTTAGTTTATAGAAATTTAAGAAATTAGAATTATTTAATTTGGGTCAATAATTTATTTAGATAAATAACCTTAGTTTTTCCCCATTCCGACGGCCACTGTAAAGTGTTCTTGGCGACAAGAAACTTTACAAGGGCCGGTGTTAGATCGACTTTCGAAGCTTTCAGTTAATGACTGACGACTAAACCGTTAGCATAGCTACTCTCATTGTTGTTACCGTGAAAACGTTTGTGAACCTGATTGCTTTTAAATGGGTATAAAAAGAGAATCTGTGTTTTTATACGAGGTGTTTCAGAACAATATATAAATATTTTATTATTATTATTTTATATGTACATAATTCACTGCTTAATAAAATCATTAATGACTACTTATTTTATTTAAAATTACTTCTCATTTTGAACTTAGCAAATAGGTCTTCGCTTTTCAGATAGTAAAATTGATCTTTATGTTTCTCAAAAAAAATTTTACACATGCAATAAAGATTAAAACAACAAAAAAAATAAAATTAACAACCGATTAAATTCAATGGATTTTGTTTCCGTTTCAGAAACCCTAAGGCTATACCCCTTAGCTCAGTTTTTAAACAGGATGTGTACCAAAGATTACATAATAGAAGAAACAGGTTTTAAGGTTACAAAAGGCACCCATATTTTAGTTTCTCTTAGCGGCATTCATCACGATGAAGCTTATTATAAAAATGCAGAAAGTTTTAATCCAGAAAGATTTCAAAATGGGCATAAAGATTTTATGAATTCTGGTGTTTATATGCCATTCGGATTAGGTCCGAAAACCTTGTATAGGTATGTATATAGGTTATTTTAATTTAAGGCTAAAGTTAAAAATCACACATTTTTATTTTTACTTTTTAATAAAATTATTAAGGGTTTATGCCTTCAGTAAGTGTAAGTTAGAACCAAGGAAGTTTAAAGGTGTATGGAAGCAAAATACTGTAAAACAAAATTGTCCAGGCGTGCAGGGCAGCGAGAATAGGGGGATTGGCCCCGCGGAGATTGCGCAATGAATAGTAGGTCATAGCCGGACTTCCATAATTCTTTGTTACTATCTATAAAGTTGACATCATCAAATGTTAAATTCAAGCATAGTTTTTTTTTTATCTTTTGCACAAAATTGTTGGTTATTAAACGATACTACCATAGAATATCTAAAATTATTGTGTAATATTGGATTTTATATCATCTGATATAATATGGAAAGAAGCCTTCTATTTTAATGGTCTTTGTAAATAAATAAAAACACGATTTTTAAAATAAATTTCAAACATTATATGATAGTTTCATGTACTTATCACCAATTTTGTGATAAAAGAAGGGCAAGATAGTGTAAATGAGTTTAATCTAATCCTAAGATTCTGGTTGTACATTAAAAAGTAAAAATTTTTATAACTGCTTTTTAGGCATATACTTTTCACTAATAACAACCATTCATGAGACAGAATAACAGTGGTTAAAAATGTATAGTAACCTTTGGTACCTAGGTATCCATTGTAACAGTATCCGTTAAATATTATGTGTCTACAGTATGTCGAGCTTAAAAAGTTGATAATGTAAGTTTAAGAAACCAAAAATCTAATTTCTTTTTAAACAAATACAGAAAAAGCAAAAAGAAGCTTTAACATAAAATTGTACTTTCTTTCATTCAATTAGAGGGACCTGTATATATTAAAATTTGCCTGGTCTGCCCAGTAATTAATAATTTTGATCCTTTAAAGAAATGTACTAAATTATTAAATGAAATAAAAGTACCTAAATGTAAACCTTATTTCTTTTTAATAATCCACAGAAGTACACAAACATTGTGGAAATCATCTAAAAGATAGTTAAGATTGCCTTACTTTTCTCACTGCTATTTCCTATAAAATTTTCATTTTCTATTATTCATAATTGATATATTATTATTTTTTCGGTTACCTAACGTTACGTCTCATAAGAAGCACCTAATTTAAATATAAAAAATACTTACGTAAAGTAAAAAATGCCGGGTATGTTACCATTGGATTTGCAAGACAAAACCATACAACCTCTAATCAATTTTGTTACGATAAAAGTAACAAACAATAAACACAAAATTATAGTCACAATTTAATAAACACTAATCACTAAAATAAGAAGGTTTTTATCAATCCAAAAAACTTCTGCAACCACAAAATATAGGTAATCACACAAAGCAAAACAATCGAAACTAATACGGCGCAAAGGGCACAAACCACAACGAAAATGACGAATGATGAGACGACGACGGTTGACGGTACAGCACGGATATAGTTTCATACGCGACGCGCGCGCCCTTGCACCAAAAACTTTAGACAACCCAAGACCAAAAACGGTACTACGGCTCTTATAAAAGTATAATGTGTTGCCTAACTACACACTGATTTATCAGTGTGTAAGTAGGGAACACATTAAATTATTTCGTGGAATTTTGTTATTGCGCAGAATCGGCGGGGCCAACTCTAACCACTTATTTTCATACTGGGCTGGACATTTTTTGATCGAATGGGCCATAGCATTGGACTTCCATACACCTTTAAACTTCCTTGGTTAGAACACATTATTTTATTCCAGAAAAGCAACTACCACGTAATTTGAAAAGAAAATTAAGTTTAAAAAAAATCAATTTTTATCAGGTTTTTATGTCCTTGATGTATTAAATTTTTTGATGTATAAGTTTTGCACACAAATATTTCAAAAATATTGACCCCAAATCACAATTGTTATTTTAAATTCTTAGATCCAAACCTAAGGTCTTTACAGCATATTTTTAACCTTAAAGCTAGTTTTTTGTTGCCTTACGTTTCAATCTGTAATTTACTCTAAAGTGTCTAAAGTTACTTATTTTAATAAACAAGTTACAGTTTTAAAAAAATTACATTTATATTTATAATTGATATTTATTACCTATCTAAGCCTCGAACGGTTTTTTCATTATTTAGGAATAAAGAACTATACCTGTATTTATTTATAGCTGCAGAAACTGCACATAGCTTTAAATAAAGCCGTTCATACACGCCACAGTCTATCGCATAGGTCAACCTGTGCAGGTGTGCCTGCATACGTATATCGGAGCGTATTTTGGAACAGAGCTACACAGGTCTGTTCCAATACACGCTTGGGTATACCTGTGCAGGCACACCTGCACCGGTGGAAAGTAACGTGTATGGCTTTAATAAAGTTAATAATATTTTAATATTAAAATGTCAATTGTTTTTATAAATTTTTATAGTGCATTATCAGTAACTAAAAACAAAACAAAATAACAAATTAAATAAAAATTTCACGTAAGCAATTAAAATAATGATATACAAAAGAGACCCAAAAATTATCGACATTCTATTAAAAAGTAAAGTGACAATTACATGGTTAAATTTGGTTTTTTAAAGTTTTCTCTTTAGTATCGCAGGAAAACAATAAATTCAAAAATATGTCACTATATCCATGCGAAAATTGCAGCAATACAACATTGCTCCCCTTGAAGATTGATGTAAGAACAATACAACGAAAGAATCAACATTGTTACTTATTTGAAAATTCAAGCGGCCATCAGCTCTTAAAACGAACTAAGGACCACAGAGGAAATAGGACTATATAACAAGTGATGAACTAAATCCAGGAAATGAAAAAGCAGGCAGAGAAGTTAAAAAATGCTCAGACAAAGCAGAATTAATGGTAGTGTTTAAGAACCATTTATTTAGAACTGAGGGAATCAAGAACCCCGTTGTGGATAGCAACAAACACTAGTGCAACGGTTTACGTCAGACCTGCTGAACCAAAGCGAAAGGGCTGTTGGGATAGGTATATCAACCAACGGGATGTTTTAGGCCAGATAAATGCAGGAAAGAATAAGTTTTACAAAAGATATGCTATATATGATAAGTCAGAAGAAGGAAAAACCTCTTGATGGTGCCAATGTGAGACGTTATACAAGCTTAGGTTTGTAAGGCTTGGCGAAAAAAAAGCTAAGGTACATGCAAGAGCCTAAGCAAGTTATTACAATGTAAATAAACAGATTAACCACTCCAAAATAGCGCCGAGCGACTAATATACATGACGCAGTGGTGGAGGATAATTGTGCCCAACTTTAATTAAAAAAAATAAAACATTTTTATTAAATGATTTAAAAAACTATCTTTAATAATTACCATAATTAATATAATTTTAAATAAAAATATATTATATATTAATTATTATATATATATATATATATATATATATATATATATATATATATATATATATATATATATATATATATATATATATATATATATATATATATATATATATATATATATGTTATATAGGCTATCCTAATTTAAGACCAAAGTTAAAAATCATACATTTTCTTATACTTTTTAATAAAATTATTAAGGGTTTATGCCTTCTGAAACATGCTTGCTTTTAGGAGTCGAAAAAATTTAAGAAAATACCATTATTGTTTTTTTTTAGGTTATCAATTTGCCCAAGTTTCTGCTAAAGTTGCTTTGGTCCGATTTTTTCAAAAGTTTCAAGTAGATAAATGCAGTTTAACCGAAGATCCAGTATTTGATCACAGATTACCATTTATATCACCACTTAATGAAATAAAAATGAAGATTACAAGACTTTAAAATGCAAAGTTTTTAAAAATTATTTACAGAAAAAAAATTAAACAAAACCTACCATTAAAATCAGTTTTTTTTTATTTGACGTAAAGCGTTGTTTATAACATTTTATAGATATTTAACGCCGGCAATATTAGTTTTGCTGATTTTTTAGGTTTGTTATTCGTAACTAATAAACAAGTAATTATAATTAAAATTTTGAGAAAACTTCCAGGAAACATATTTTATGTAATGGTGATATAATAAATTACCTGCTGACTAAGTAGTTGTTAAAATATTATAAATATCACCACTAATTGTTACGTGGCGATCAAAAATTTTTAGGAATATTCCTATTCTGCTTATTTAAAAGGTAATTACAACATCTAGTTATACTGTTTTATACCCTTGATTGAATATTATATCTATTATATTTAAATATATACCGGGTGGTTCAGAAGTCTGGAAACGGCGAATTTATTCTAAGCACGGGTAAAAATCGGAATTCTGATACTGGGACCTTTAGTAATTTTTCCCGGGGTATCGAAATTCTCAATGCAAACCTATATTTTTTATTGCGGCTTCGGATTCAGCGGAAAATTTTACATCCAAATTGCCCAAAACCCCTTAACGATAGTTCGCGAGAATCCGAGTCAAAGTTACTTCTCGGGGAATTTCGAGGATGCAGATTCTGAATCTGACCTCAAAAACACCTTTACGATGCCCGAAGGTGACTCCGCGGGGGTGAATTTTGACAAAAATTTACCCCCGCACAGCCACGCCTCTTCGTCGTAGGGTTGTTCCAACGGCGAATTCCAAATCGCGCCCCAAAACCGCCAAGAACTCCTTTGATCCGGATTCTCGCGACCTATCGTTAAAGATAATTTTAGCCAAAATTTACCCCGCGGAGCCACCCCGGGCAACGTAGAGATGTTTCAAGGTCAGATTGGAGATTGTTATGTAACAATTAGTAAATAAAAATTAGTATGGTGTTTATCATGTTAAGTCCTTTTTGGATCACCCGTGTACGCTCACACTAAATATGATGGGTGTTCAGTAATAAAAGTAAATTATTATTTACACTTTGAAGTATTCTAATTATTATACTTTTTATTTGATTTTTAAAAAGAATTAGTGTTTAATATTAAATCACGTGTTTCCGTTAAACATTTTAATAGTCTTAAATTATTTACCTACATTTAGCTTAAACAGAGGACCAAGTTGGGCCTTACAACATTGGTTGCGATTTCTATACAAGCTGTCATTTTGTTGAATTAAACATGTTTTACTAACACACCATTTATCCGGTCAAATTAAACCTGATAAAAGTAGTAAAGCTACAAATGTCGAAGCACCATTATATGTAAAATCTGAAAAGTCCCATTTTTTCCCATACGTAGAAAAAATTTATCCCAGGTCAAAGTAACAAAGACGGATTTTTCGCGTTTTTCAGCCAAATGGTAAGTTTTATTAAAAAATTAGCTCAGATAAAACTTGTAGATCATAAAATTATCTATAAAAATGTCTAAATACTTTTTTCCAACCTAATAACGGTTGCAACAGTTGAAAAGTTGTATTTTTCATAACATGCATAAGAACGCCACGAATATACATCAATGATGTTGCAACGCAAGAAAAAAATACTTTTTAGCTATCACCTGTTAACTGTCATAAAAGGACATAGTATATAGACCGATGGGGGTTTTGCTTAAGGGAGAAGTACGAATGCGAGTGTCATAAGTAAATGGGTTTATGATATTCATGCAATGAATATAGTTTGTGAAAGTTTGAAATATCTCGCTAATGCAAGAATGGATACAAGCGAGCAGCATGTTAATGCAAGTAATTCAGGAGTAATAAAAAATGCTAAAGACATACGAAAACTTTTAGAGTGGTTTTCAACGCATGATCTTTTTAGGAGGTTAACAAATACAATTTAGTTAACCTCCGCAAAAGGATCATCATGCGATATTGAGATTGGTGTCATTGGTGATAATAAAATTAATTGTCATAAAGCTCTTGTAGTTGGACTTGCTTCTATGTCTAAAATAATAGGACTGACATTTAAGAGGATTAAATTAAAACGCGCGGACAAAGTGGTCCCATTTTTAGCTATGAGTAGCACCATAAAACTTCACGATAAGGAAGTATCTGTTGATCCTGTATTATTATTTCAACGCATAAGTATTACTACAGCAGTTAAAGATGAAATTGAAAAATATTTTAAATATGAATTGGCTCCCTACCCTCTGTCGTTGTTTGATGAGATTGAAAAGCGTAATACACACAATTTAGCCACTTACGACTGTTTTCAAACGGTAAATATTGATATTAACAACATTAATGCGACAGAAATCATTGATGAAGGATATTTATTATATCGTGTTGTGTGGGATAGCGAAGAAACATTCAACGTTATAAATATATTCATATGTACGTCGCCATTTTGGTCATAGAGTTACTGTAGTATTTGATGGCTATAAGGATTGTACGAGAAATATTAAAGCCGCAGAACAAGGTCGTCGAACTTCAGCAACATCTTTATCTTCTGATATTTTATTTGATCAGTTTAGGACAGTCAACAAAAATTTCTTGCAAATGCTTACAATAAGTCTTGGTTTATTTTAATGTTGAAACAAAGATTAAAAATATATTGGTCAAACAAGCTAATATTGATGCTGATGTACTAATAATTGAAACAGCAATAGAACAATTCAAATTAACCAAAGCAAATATTATTGTTGGTGAAGATGTTGACTTACTTGTATTATTTACTGCTTGAACTTTAGCCGAAAAAGTTATTTATTTTTTAAAACCAGAAAAAGCTCAACATTAGTCGAATATATATTTATTATAAAGTTTATCTGCTTTTTCAAAATGTCAAAATCACGTATTATTTTTACACGCAATAACTGGCTTGACATGACAATGACATGACATGACAATGACATCTGCATTTTTCAGAAAGGTTAAAACAACAGTTTTTAAAATGTTTGAAAAACAAGATTAAGTTCAATATGCTGAAGTTAAAAAAAATAACATAACTCCACAAGAAATTATAACCAACGATATTCGCTTTCTTCTTTCTATGTACGGAGCTTCTAAAAGAACTACCTGTTTAGATAAGCTTCGATAAGCATGTTTTGTTAAAAATTCTCGTAACAAAAAAACCAGTAGAATTAGCTTTTCTTCCTCCAACCTCTGCTTCTGCTTATCAACATCTATTTCGGGTATATTATCAAGTTCAAGTGAGGCTTTATTATCAACCAGATCCAAGAAACTGGGGTTAAAAGTTGATCGACAATTTATTAAAATCAGTCCAGACATTACTCCCACCTGCGCCGGAGAAACTCCTTAAGACAATATTTTGCAATTGTAAAAAGAGATGTAGTGCTATATGCGGCTGCAAAAAAGTTGAATTGTTTTGTTCTCTAGCATGTACTAGATGTCACGGCCAGTTGTGCTTGAATGTTGAATCACCTACAGCACAAAATTCAAATGATATCAACGAGGAGACATGTGATGCATCGCTATTGAGGCAATTTACTTGCACCCAGCAAGACGAAGAATAAGAAAAAGGAGAAAAACAGGGACCGGATGAACGAGAAGAAGAAGAAGAAGATGAGGAGGCAGAAGTATTGGACGATTATGATCCTGACGAATAATTTTCCCCGGTTTTATAAAAGTAACACCGCTTTTATCATTTTTAATAACTAAACCTATTTTGAAGGGACATATTTCAATTTTTTAATTGCACGATCACAATATGAGGATTTTGAAACTATGCCATACTGGGAAAACAATATTAAATTTAAAAAAACACCTAAAATTCAGGTGAAAACGTGTGCATATTATGAAACTACAATTTTTTCAACTGTTTGAACCGTTATGTCTCAAAAACGGTGGCTCTTGGGAGAAAAGTATTTAAACATTTTATTCAAATAAAGTATTTTGTATTTTTTTTACCAAAATAACCAATGTACAAGAAACGTACATTTTGGGGAATTGCTTAATTCTTTGTGTGGAGATAAGAAATGTGTATTACGACTATCAAAATGAAAAACATTGGAGTTAAAAGGTCAAGCTGACTTAACGTCTAGATTTACAATTTATGGTTTAAATATTTTAGTAACTAGAAGTTGCCCGCTATGTTTCACTAGTTCAACTCAATATGTTTTCATGAGAGGATTTCGAAATTTGAATATATTAAAGTTTTTTCATAACCTAAAATTTTTAAGGATTGGTTTGGATTTACCCTGTACTTTTTTTATGAAAAAAGTTTATAACTTTGCTGCTTGAAACAACGGTGTGTTGGTAAAACTTTCCCCAATTGAATCAACATGACAGCTTGTATATAAACCGCAACCAAATGTTAAGTAAGCCAAACTTTGTCGCCTTAATGTATGTAAATAATTTAAGAGGCCATTAAAATGATTAACAGAAATACTTAAAATAGAGAAAGTGGTTTCATTAATATATTGACCTATTAAAAATCAAATAAAAAGTGTAAAGTTTAAAAAAGAACAAAGTGTAATTAATACATTAATTTTATTTCAGTAAGTTATTACATGTGAGCGAAATAGGTTTTGTCATAACGAATCTCTTTTAAATTTTTATTTATTAAAATTTTGGAAAAAATTGGAAAAAATAATTTTGTTCTCCTTGTCTTTACGTGTAAACAATACACGTTTGGGCCAAAAGGGACTTAACATAATAGATAAACACTATGGAGTCATCCACAACCCACGCAATTCTCTTTACAGGGGAAGGGATACTCTCTCATGTTCTGTGTTGTTACGTGACGGAAGGGTCGGTGCGATCCGATGTCAAGTAACGCTAAGAAATATTTTTTTTATATACAGGGTCATTCATGAGGAAAGGTCAATACTTCAAGTACGTAGTCAGGGTCCAAAAATAAACATAAGTCTTTACAAATATGGGTTCGCAAGGCCCCATATTTGTATACCATACAGGGTGTTCACCACAGAGCTGACATGTGTTTAAAAGTAAATGGTGGAATTTTTAAAAAATATAAAACCAAGCTTATGTTTTGCCGAACATAATTTAAAAACAATAATTTTATTAGATAATAAAATACATATCGTTTAATTATACATTTTGTTTTATTTTTTTTTATTTTGCTATAATAAAATCAGATGCGTCTTAATTTTTTTAAATCCAAATATCTAGAAAACGGTTGCTCATATGAACTTTTAACAAGTATACCTTTTTGACGTTAAAATGACAAAACAAATTTTTTATTTACTTAAAAATGTAATACAGGGTCGTACCAAAAAGTTGTGATTGTTCAAAATAGTAAAAAGGCGTGTAGGTGGCTCCCCCTACAAGTGGGAGCCGTAATAAGATTAGATTCGAATTCATCATACCAAAGAACTCCCGGATATCAATTTTTACTCCGATATTTACATTATCATAGATTTAAAAAAAAATAGAAAAATTAAATGAAAATTTTAACACCCTGTATTTCGAAAACAAAGGCTTTGCAGACCCATATTTGTACAGGCTTTTATGTTTATTTTTGGACCCTGACTACGTACCTGAAGTATTGACATTTCCTCATGAATTACCCTGTATATATGTAATCTTGTATTGTAAATATCGCACTGGCTAAAGGCGTGTGCCGTTCGGCACTTGTCGTATACGAGCCGTCAAAACATCTAGCGCTCTAGTACCCCTTCCGCTCGCATTCTTAAGTTATACAGTTATAGTCCGTATGTATCCAACTCGTTATAGGCGCGAAAAATAATCTTTTGAAAACTTTAATTTAGCGTACTAAATACGATTATTTTAAAACTTTAATTGTTTTAACAAAAGCCAAGGTCAAGCTTGACCCTTATTTTAACAGACAAATAGACCTTCAAGTAGGGTAAGACATACAATTGTTGGCCCTTGACAGTTGTTGGCCACATTTTGGTTAAAGTGATTTATTAAGCGTTCAATTCTTAAATCGATTTTATGATATGACAACAGTGTAAATCGAAATTAGCCTCCATGTTGAGACCTGTTCGGGGCCCACCTAAAAACTTCATTTTGTAAGGAATAACTTTAGCTTGGCTATGTAGAAGGTAAGAGATTTTTTAATTTTAATCACTTGTTTCAGTAGTGCTGTTTTATTTAAATAATATGTACCTATGTAATCTTCGTTTTAATCACGGTTTTAATGGCCTAACCTAAAAATTCGGCAAATTTACATGGGGGCCAAGTACTGTAATAGCACTCTTTGGTGATTGTAGTTGTTGGCCAGGGCGGCCAATAACTGAATTATGATTTTAATATTTTTAGGGTCAGTTAGATAGTGTTTTTTAAATTATTTGTTACAATATTTAAACATTTTGTAGAAAAATGGAGATTTTTTTTTAGTTTTACGGTTATTGGCCTCCGGCCAATAACTCATATTTGTCAGCCAACAACTAAAAAACTTGTCCTTTCCTTATAGATTCGCTTATGATGGCAGTCAAATATAGTGAAGAGGATGTTCAAAATGCCCTTAAGGCCATCGATAATGGAATGGGCATTTGACAAGCTGCCAAACAATTTAAAGTTACTCGCTTTACTTTACAATTTAGAAGAAGCGACAAATTTGTAAAGACTGGTCATGGACCTGCTCCAGTACTGAATGATACAGAAGAGTTAACCTTAATACAATGGATTCTTGCTTGTCATAAAAAGGGATTTCCTCGCAGAAAGGAAGATGTTATGTTTTCTGTTAAACATTTTTTATACCTAAATCCAAGAAAAAATCCATTTAAAAACAATTTTCCGGGCATTGGTTGGTATAATGCATTCCTAAAACGACATCCAAATTTATCAACTCGAACTGCGAAATTTATAACTACTGCAACGTCAGTGTCATAATGTTTACAACAACAAAACAACAATCGCTGGCAACGAGCAAAGCTAACTTGATTTATTTCAATAATAATTTTTCAAGATGCAATTTGGGTACAAAGACATTTTTTAATTAACGATTTCTCCCAAACGGAAGTGTTACGGCAAAAATGAAAGAGGGATTTTTTGTTTATAATTGATTGATAATTATTATAAAACCATAATTTTTTTTCCCAAGTCAATGGCGTAGTATTTTTTTGTAAAATTGTTTTGAAAATTCGTCATAGCTACGCCACTGGTTGCAAAAATTAAATGAACATCTGAAAAGTGTGTTTTTATGCCATAATATCCTGTGCCAAAATTAGTTCAATATCTCAAACCGTCTTTGAAAAATGTATTAAAAGTGAAAATAAAATAATACTTTAACACCCTGTATCTTAATAACTAAGCATTTTAGGGCCCACGTTTATATGAACTTTTCTTAAATTATGACATACCATTAAGTAACACCTGTATATATATATATATATATAAAATATATATATATATATATATATATATATATATATATATATATATATATATATATATATATATATATATATATATATATATATATATATATATATATATATATATATATATATATATATATATATATATATATATATATATATATATATATATATATATATATATATATATATATTATAATATATATATATATATATATATATATATATATATATTTAAGTATTTAAATTATTCTTTATTTATAGATTATTATGGGGAGCTAGTCTGCTCTCACAATAATAGTAAAAAAAAAAACGCGAAAAGACATAAAAAGATTTAATTCTTTATAAAATTGATTGGTAGTAGTAAAATAAAATAATTATTTTTATAAAATTATATAAAAATAAAAAATAAACTTACTTGAAAACATTGACAACCCGTTATAAGATAAATATGTATATGTTATTTCAAACTTATTGGACGATGTGACTATAATTTAACATATATTATTTTATTATATTACTCAAAACAGATAAGAAACTAAAAAATGTGTTTTACTAACTGACATTGACTTCTGACTTGACATTTTTTTTTAGTAACTGGTGAAGGTACACGTGTAGGTACCTTTAATATTAAAAAAATCTGTTTTGAGTAATTTATGTCTTTTCATGTTTTTTGTTACCATTATTGCGAGAGCAATCTAGCTGTCCATAACAATCTATAAAAAAAGTATTATTTAATAAATTAATAATTTTTCTTTTATTTTGATATTCCCAAAAATTAAAATAAACTATAAAAACCTATCTATATAGCTAACGGCCGAGTGATGATCGCGTTGTTAAATATAGCAATGGACTTAGCAGTTTAGAATGTTTAACAGAACGTCATTGTCAGTGTTATTCAATGATTTTAGTAGGCAACCTGTCAAAATCTGACATTTTGTTAAACATTCTAAACCGTTGTCAACTTAACAAATTGTTAAAAGTTAACAACGGTTTAGAATGTTTAACAAAATGTCAGATTTTACTACGTTCTTACTAAAATCATTGAATAAGCAATGACAATGACGTTTTGTTAAACATTCTAACTGATCCATTGCTAATTTAACGCGATCATCACTCGGCCGTAAAGTTTTATATACTTTTTTATATTTTTTTAAATATTAAAGGTACTTACTACACGTGTACCTTCACCAGAAACTACTAAAAAAAAGGTCCTGTCAGAAGTCAATATCAGTTAGTAAAACACAATTTTTTTTAAGTTTCTTATCTGTTTTGAGTAATATAATAAAACAATTTATGTAACTACACTCGTCCGTCGATAACTTTCTTTAAATAAGTTTTTTATTTTATATAATTCATAAATAAATTTTTTATAACGGTAGTTGCAAACAATTTTTATAAAGTTAAGGTTTTTTTTTTACTATTATTAGGGATATTATATATCATAAAATATATTAAAAAATATATAATATATTATATATATATATATATATATATATATATATATATATATATTTCATATCTATATATATATATATATATAATATATATATATATATATATATATATATACTATAATAATACAATTATCAATATCTAAATAAAGAATTAAATCGTTAATTTGTGCGCTTTTCATGTTAATTTTAGTACTATTAAATTGCGATGCGTTATTTTTACCTTATTTAAGAATCTAAAAAAAATTCCGTACTTCTTAGCTCATAAAACAGCGTTGAGAGTTTTCGACACGTTCTTTCGTAGATATCATCAAATTTATTTTTAAATACGGACCTAAGTTTTTATTTTATTTTTTTGAACCTCTTATTATCCCAATTACAAAAATGTATAACACTTAATATTTATTAACAAATATGGAACGCCCCTATAAGAAGTTATGTGCGTTCCTTGTCTTACTCATTGTCTCTTATGGAAAATATGTTTATTTAACAGAAAAATATTAAGTGTTATACATCATTGTAATTGGGATTATAATTGCTTCAAAAAAATGCAATAAACAATTGAGTGCCGCATTTAAAAAAATAAAGTTGATGATGGTTTAAGGAAAACGAAACGTCGTACGGAAAATCTCTCAACGCTGTTTTGTAGAGCTTAAGAAGTGGCCATGAGAAAGTGTCTTTTGTTTTTTCATATCTCTTTAAATAACGCCATAAAAAAATAAAAACGAAATCAGCAAATTTCGGTTTTTCCGGATATCTCCGGAAGTACTCGGAATTTTACAACTTTCTAATCGGCATGTTGTAAGGCACCTAAATGCGCAACTTTGCCATAATTTAACCGACTTCGTATCTCTTACGGTTTTCGAGATCCCCATCATGCACTCGAATCTGTGGCACCCTGTATACAGGGGTCAGGTATAAATTGGGATAATAAGAGGTTCAAAAAAATTAAATAAAAAACCCAGGTCCGTATTTAAAAAAATAAAGTTGATGATGGTCTAACGAAAACGAAACGTCGTACGGAAAATCTCTCAACGCTGTTTTGTAGAGCTTAAGAAGTGGCCATGAGAAAGTGTCTTTTGTTGTTTTATATCTCTTTAAATAACGCCATAAAAAAATAAAAACAAAATCAGCAAATTTCGGTTTTTTCCGGATATCTCCGGAAGTACTCGGAATTTTACAACTTTCCAATCGGCATGTTGTTAGGCACCTAAATGCGCAACTTTGCCATAATTTAACCGACTTATATCTCGGTTTCAAATATCATATATATATATATATATATATATATATATATATATATATATATATATATATATATATATATATATATATATATATATATATATATATATATATTTGTTTTATTTTAAATACTTTAGAACTTAAATGAATTAATATTTAAAAATATCCAAAACACGGAAAAGATTACCACACATTTATTAACTTTAAAAATTATATTTGTGATTACAATTTGACACATTAATATGTTTGTGCCAATTTCATTTAAATACATTCAATATTTTTTACAGAATTTAAATTACCATCTGGAAAAAAAAACTGTATAAAATGTAAGCATTCCAATTATACCTCTCAAGTTGTTTATAAAATTTAGTGACATTAGATTTAAGAATTTCCACGGTATTTATCTAGCTTATTGCATATTTTGTTATCATAATTTATAAAATTTTGTAAATTAGACAAAAAGATAGTGAGGATCAGTTAAATGTTTTCGTAAACTAAATAGCGGAGTCATCTTAGCACAAAAAATGTTAAAACCTCGGAACCCAGCGACTGTGTATAAAATTTAAAAAAACTATTGAACTTAATAGTTTATATCCTCTATAAAAATATTTACCCCTCAAAAATTGCCGCTTTTTCCCTGGGGGTGAATGCCACCCCTTCTCGCGGGTGGAATTTTTTTTTTATTGAAAATAAGTACGGGAGTTGATAGATTAACTAATTCTAAGCAACTTTTGTTTTATAAAGTTTTTTCGAAAGGCATTACTTTTCGAGTTATTTGCAATTGAAAATGTCAATTTTTCAAACAAAAGAAACACGTTTTCAGACGGTTTTTCGCAAATAACTCGAAAAGTAAGCATTATATAAAAAATATCATTCTTAGCAAAAATGTAGCTTATAAAAAAACAACAAGAATGGTAAGCTTATGAGGTCCATAAACCCAACACAAACGGAGTTATAGCCTGTTGAAGGTTGGTTCTTATTCGTCAAATGCAAACATTAAAAGTTTCAATGTAATATAACCAAAAAACGATACATTTTTCGGGAAAAGCTCTTAATACTCTTTTTGAAGTAATTGAAAAGACTTTTATTTTTGTTTTTTATAAAAGTCTCTAGCGCTAAAATTAGGCGAGTTATGGCCAAAATAAAGTTATCTCTATTTTTTTTGGATGAAAAAAATGTGAAAATCATCCCCTAATTACCACCCCAATTAAAAATAATCTTTGTCACCTTACAATTTGTAATGTGTTTAGCAAGTTTAACTGGTTTAAAGGGCATATTTTAAAAAAAATTGAGCTTAAAAAATGAAAGAGACATTTTTTTAATTTTGAAAAAAATAACTCAAACTCCCTAAATGATGCGTAAAATTTTGTAAAATACAAAATTGTAGGTTTTTCTTTACCAAAAATTTTCTTTTTGTTTTTGTTTACGTATTATTAAGGGTTTTTGAGATATTTTGAAGAAAAGGCTATTTATTTCAAACTTACAAAAATGTCTCTTTCACGTTTCAAGCTCAATTTTCTTCAAAAATATGCACTTTAAACCGGTCAAACTTCCTGAGCATATTACAAATACAAAAATAAAGTTAATTGTAAAGTAACAAAGATTATTTTCAATTAGGGTGGTAATTAGGGGGTGATGTTCACATTTTTTTAAATAAAAAAAATAAAGATCAACTTTATTTTGGCCATTACTCGCTTAATTTTAGCGCTAAAGACTTTTGTAGGAAACAAAAATAAAGGTTTTTTCAAGTACTTCAAAAAAGGCATTATGAGCTTTTCCCAAAAAATGTATCGTTTTTTGGTTATATTACGTTAAAACTTTTAATGTTGGCATTTGATAAATAAGAACCAATCTTTAACAGGCTATAACTCCGTTTGTATTAGGTCCATGGACATCATAAGCCCACCATTCTTGGTGTTTTTTTATAAGCTACATTTTTGGTAAAAATGATATTTTCGAAAAAATGCTTACTTTTCGAGTTATTTGCGAAAAACCGTCTGAAAACGTGTTTTTTTTGTTGAAAAATTTACATATTCAATTGCTAATAACTCGAAAAGTAATGCCTTTCGAAAGAAACTTTATACAACAAAAGTTGCTTAGAATTAGTCAATCTATCCACTTCCGTAATTATTTTTGATAAAAAAAATCCACCCCCGAGAAGGGGTGGCATTCACCCCCAAGGAAAAAACGGCAATTTTTGAGGGGGTAAACATTTTATAGAGGATATTAACTATTAAGTTCAATAGTTTATTTTAAATTTTATACACAGTCGCTGGGTTCCGAGGTAATAATCTAAGGTGACTCCGCTAAAATTAATTTTTCGTTTTCTTAGCTTCCAAGAATATTTTACTCTGCCCCAGGATATCATTAATTACCAACTAAAACTACAATAATTAGCCAAATAGGATCTAGTTTAATTTTAAGATATAACTTACTGATATTTTTCACTTTATTTAAAGAGTGTAAATAGAAAAAAACAATAAAAATTGCCACACCCATACAATAGTAATTGCAGAGCTATTAATTAGGTATTTAAGGCAATTATTTTTTTTACAATTTTTTCTTTATATTTGGAAAACGCGTCTTTTATAACTTTAAATATCTCTAAGTCAATCCAAAGAACTTTTTGCCTTAATAATAACCCACACATTTACAAAAACTTTTACCTTTTTATCCACCAGCGATCTGAAGGGGCCTGTCTCTTGACAGTTTCTGCTTTGAAGAACTAGCCAATATTAATCCTTTACCATTCATCCGAAGCAATCCCTATCACCCTAAGTTTCTTTATCCCTAAAGTGTTGTTCCAAAGTTAACAGATGTTTTCAGTTTATAGAACTGTTAAAAGTTATGGTTAAGTTGCTTTAATAATTTATTAATTTATTTACTTTCTTTTTTTTTTCATTCTGTCGTCCATTGCAGAGTCCTGAAGGATTTGGAGTCACCCTTTTCCATATTTCTAGCACCTTATGCTTTAGAAATTCTTTTAGCAACCCAGATTCTACGATACTTTTCTATATTTCTATAAAATGTTACAGAACTCTGTACTGTTAATTTAAAGATAGTGACAGATAAACAGTTATCACAGATACGTTTCAGTGTTACCTCATTGTTAATAAAAAGGTGAAAAACGACAATTTTTTTCTTTATACGAAGTGCTTCAAAGTAGTATTTTGACTATGATACTGCCTCTCAAAGTATTTCCTTTTCATTCAAATCTTTAGGTCACTTATTATTACACTACTTCTTTTACTACTTAAGATTCTCATGATAAGTTAATACTTAAGGTTCTCGCCCACTAGAGCGACGCGGCGCGGATTAAATGCATCAGGGATACTTTACATGTAATGAAACTAAAGCCCGCCCATCTAGGCGATGCGACGCGGCGCGATGCGAAGCGACGCGACGCGACACCTCGAGACAAGTCGGGAGAGCAAGGAAGTGACAATGTCGCGTGTTCTTTTGTGACATTTGTCTTTTATTATTTTTATATATTTTTTAAATTAATCTAAATAAAAAAGCTCTTTAGTGGATTCTGATTTTAAGGTATGTAAAAGCAATATGGTGTTCTATAGACGTTTGCATTAAACTAAGAAGTTCCAAAAACTTTTCTTCCAACATGCGAAAGTATTGAAAAAAATTTCTTGCATCTTTTATCATCTTTTTTTTGGTGTCCTTTAGACGTCTATATTAAACTAAGAAGTTCAAAAAACTTTTCATCCGACATGCGAAAGTATTTGAAAAATTTTCTTGCATCATTTCTCAAATCTGAAAATAAGTGTTTCTCTTTCGATTAATTTCATGGACCCAAACTGGCTTTTTCTTTTTCTTTTCTGCCTCTTCCATAGCAGCAATACTCCAAACACAAAAATATCTTCGTCCAATGAGATCTCCATGACAACTCGCAATCGATTGCCACATTTTAGAAGATTTCGCGTCCTGCCGCGTCGCGTCTCATCACCCAGTGGGCGGACAACCCTGTTGCGACGTGTCGCGTCGCGCCGCGTCTCTCTAATGGGCGAGCACCTTTAGGTCTTAAGTATTCATGCACTATACCAAGATTTAAAAAAAAATGCTGAATGTGTATGATTGTTGGTTCAGTTCTACCGCTGTTAATCATGCCCTACGTTGCTCTAAGAGTCGTTTTAAAAAAGTAAGAACCCAATGATCTTCCAGACAGACTATTAATTTTTTAAAATGTCACATGGGTTTCCGTCGCCTCAAAAATAACTAATATTGCTATAACATAACAATTATTTTTCGCCCAAATGCACGACCCATGTGGAATTCGCCAAGTTGACGATGAAATAAGTCCAGGTTATTGCGCCTCTTGGATTAAGATCAGGCCCGTGCTGGGTACCTCTAAAGGGCGCGGGACGAGGAGTGGTGAGGGCGCCCATAACATCGCAGAATCGGCCCGGGCCGGACAGAAAAATGTAAACATGAGTAGGAGTCCAATGGCACATGTAGTGTTCTGATTCTTCGACGCGGCTCTGGAATCATAATAACATGCTTAAGACCTTAAACCCATCTCGGGCTGAGAAGAAAATTGATTTTACTTTGCCTAGTAGCAATGATCGATAGGAGAATATACAGTATGTCCACGAAAAGGTGTTGAATAAGAAAAACTTTTTTATTTTTTATTTTATCGAAAAAAGCTACTCTTGATAAAAAATTTTGCTACTTTTTAGAGTAAGATTGGAATAGAAACATTTTACATATTTTATACAAGGTGTTCAGAAAATTGAAAAAACCCAAAATGGTACAAGAGTAAAGTGCATTTATTTGAGAAGATATGGAAATAAGTTATTAGGAAAAGTTGTTCAAAATTAAAAGGTCTTCTCTAATACCAATCTTCAAAAAAAATCGGCCTACTTTTATTTATTTGTAATAAAATTTATTTTAATATCAATTTAAATTTTTAATATCAATTTCAATAATTTTTTGCTGTAAAGTAAGCATTTAAAGCTGACGATACTACGGCTAATAAATTATAAAGTGTATGAAGTGTATATAAAGCTTGTCACTATTAACGCCTACTAGTACAAAAATGAGTTGTTAATTTGGAATTAGTTAATTGATATTAAAATAATTTTTATCACAAATTAATAAAGGTAGGCCGATTTTTTCGAAAATTGGTATTAGAGACTACCTTTTCATTTTGAACAACTTTTCCTAGTAACTTATTTCCATATCTTCTTAAATAAATGCACTTTACTCTTGTATCATTTTAAGTTTTTCAATTTTCTGAACACCTTGTATAAAATATGTAAAATGTTTCTATTACAATCTTACTCTAAGAAGTAGCAAAATTTTTTATCAGGAGTAGCTTTTTTTGATAAAATCAAAAATAAAAAAGTTTTTCTTATTCAACACCTTTTCCGTGGACATACTGTTAATATTTTTGCTAGTAGTAAGGTATATCAAAGATATTGAAAAGCAATGTTTATTTACTCAATATTTTAAAGTAGTTAACAAATAAATTTTAACGTATTTTAAAACAATTCAAGAAAACGTACAAAATTTTAAAAAAATGCCAAACAAAAAATTATATGTTATAATATGTACGGTACAATAACTTAAAGTTAAAAATTGTTAATTGTAAAGTAAGAATATTAATTAAACCCAGTAAAATAAAAAAATATATTTCATTACACCTAAAGCAGTCCTAATACAGTAAACGCTTGTCTTATAAGAACAACATTTTTTTCGTTATTAAAGTCAACTTAAAAGCTCTTTATTGAAGAGGGGGTAAAAATGTCTGCTTCTTTGTAAAACACATATAAAAACTTTTATAAATAAAAAAACAAGAACTTTCTAAAATCTCTATAATCAGTAGAAAAAATAGAGCCAGTATTGAGCCCTGGGCCCTAAGACAAACTCTTAGAAAATGCGTTAAGTTTACTAATGTATGATTTTTTTTTTGTTGTTTACAAAAGGCAGTTGCCAAAGTCCTAAAAACATTTCTTTACAACTAATCATCTTGACCTTAAAGGGATAAAAGTCTTCTCATTTTGGTACTACATTCGCATAATTTATTGATTACCTATTATTGTTTTTTTTAATAAGTAATTTTTTTTGCGGATGGAAAAAATTGTCCGCGGACCAGTAAAATCTCTCCGTGAGAATAGCTGGTTTAGAAAATAATTTTCACACAGGGGTGGATTTACGCAAAGGCTGAGTAGGCTGAAGCCTAGGGCGGCAAATATTATGGGCGGCAAATTTACGATTAATTTATAAAAAAATGTAATCGTAAATTTTAATAATATAATTAATGATTTTGCAAAAAAGGTTTAAAGAAAAATGTTAGTTTAGGGTTTTGCCTGTAATTAAATAATACATAGTTCAGAAAAAGACTTATCTGTTTTAACATTTTAATTTATATTTTGTTTTTATATTATGAAATTTGTTTGTTTTAAAAAATTGTTATTTAATTATCTGTATGTTGTACTTTTCTTTAATTTGTTTATTAATTTTTTATAAAATTACTAGTGAAGTTCACATTCTTTTAATGCAAATTTTTTTGTTCTGATACCAAAAAAAAATTGACATATTAGGGCGGCAAAAATATATTAGCCTATGGGCAGCAAAAAGTTAAATCCGGCCCTGCTTTCACAAGATACTTGAGTAAGAGGAATTGTAAGTAAATATTTGTATACTTTATAAAATTCGATGAACTGATTGGGGTACATATTATATTCCAAAATTACACCAAATGCACATTTTATACACATGTTGCACTTTTTTGTGTTGTGCAAGCTGAGAATTCGGCATCTTCTCCAGTGTCATCTTCGATATCGTCATTATCATATTCTCTGATTTCGCAATAGTCATCCTCAGTAGTCTGGCTACTAATCTTTGGCCACGCATGAAGAAAGGATGCAAGTTCTTCTTTCTTTGGCTGGTGAAGCTCAGATAAATTGCGTGTTGCAGGTCAGCCAACACACCAAGTAGGATTTGTTTACAAGGGCGGCAACAAACAATTCAGTAATATAAAATAAAATGTTAGCATTTAATTAAGTTACTCTAATCCCCAATTTATTGTTTACATGGCTTATATTAAATTACAATACTATTAAAGGAGATAAACAACCACAAAAATTCTCAATTTTTTTATTGGCGTGAGGGCGCCGTATGACCTTGAAGGCGAGGGCGCAGGGGGATTTATCCCCCTGTCCCCCCGGGCCAGCACGGACCTGATTAAGATGCACATTTTTTTGAACTACAGTAATATTTTGAATGAATTAGGCAAAGACTGGTCCACCAGCTACTTGATTGTTTTAATCTAGTGGACGTAAAGACCATATATTGGACGCAGCCTAGGAAATGTTTGGCGCACTCGGCAATTTTATTTTGATGTCTAGTATTAAAAATAAAAAATGTAATTTATTTATCCCATACTAATCCTAATATTACTTTACTTTTATCTTTAGATATTTATATTGCAAAATCGATTTCTTAAGTAATAATTTTTGTTTCAGATGGTTTTAACTTGGATAAATAAAAACTGGATAACAATAATTCTATTTTTATTTCTGTTTCTAATTTGTTATTGTTATTTATATCTTACACGTAATTATCACTACTGGAAAAAGGCTGGCATTCCTTACGAAAAGCCTTACCCCATAGTAGGATGTTTTGGACCAGTTTTTACTGGCAAACAGCAAGTGGGAAACTTCTTAAAGCATTTATACAGAAAATTTGAAGGGCCGTATTTTGGAATCTTCATTGTAGACCAACCAGTTCTTTTTCTTAGAAATCCCAATATTATAAAGAGGATATGTACTGAAGATTATTGTAATTTCGAAGATAGAACCTTTGCGTGTGACGAAAAGGCTGATGAAGTTTTTGCAAAAGCACTTTTTACTGCAAAAAGTCGTGAATGGCGAATGATGAGAAAGAAGATAGGTGGTGGGTTTACCTTAGGAAAAATAAAACAAATTCTTTGTATTATGATGGAAAGCTCAGATGAATTAGAAAAATATTTAGAAAAAACCATAATAAAATATTGGATATTGTAGAAGTGGCCCACAAATATATTACAAATGTTGTAGCAGCACATTTTTTTGGCATCAACTTAAATTCTTTTACTGACAAAAAAAGAACTGAATTTAAACAGGCCTATATAAATGTATTTAATTTCAATGTCTACCGGGCTTTTTGCTTTTTTTCACACTTGTTTATGCCAAAATTTGTTTCTTGGTTTAAACTTAAACTTGCTGATTATGATTACTTTAAAAATATATTTCTGGATTCAGTATCTTATCGAGATCACACCGGATATAAAGCAAACGATTTCGTGGATTTTCTTATTAATATAAGGGATACCTGTGATAATGAAGAGGACAAATCATTTTATGGTAAGCGATTTAACTTTGAATGGTCTACCATCTTTAAAAACTAAAAAGTTTAGTTA